>VZTG01001346.1:289663-304230 GCA_013397845.1 Melanocharis versteri | reverse complement strand
TTTTTACATTCTAGGAGAGGTAGTTTTATTGAAAGTGAGGAAGGGAAACACTGATCTCATTCAAATTACTGAAACTGAGTATTCTTGTGTTCTGGGTTCAGTTGAGAATCTTATTTGCATCCTGACTGTCTATTGGTAGGAAACTTGACAACTTTGTTAATGTACTACGCACACACACAAACAAACAAATTCATTTTTCTCAATGCTCATATTTTCGCTAAAGCAACTTTAGGTGCACAGTAAGGGACAAAGCTCAGGTAATGTTCAATCTCGATGAGCAGGAGAAACAACATGGAGTGTAACATGTAGTACACTTTCCTCAAAGTGAAAATAAGGCCAAAACCCATAGATCTGCATGTTGGGACACAGGGAGAAGTAAAATTCTGAAATTCCACAATTGTGATAACGATTATTAAATTTGAGGTTCTTGATTCAATATAATGGTTGAGTCAGATTTAACCTGTTTTGAGTGATTGAAGAAATAGATATTCAATTATAAAGTTTGGGGGTTTTTTCCCTAAAATTTTTGTAATTTTACTCTGAAATTAGTATTCACTTGGTAACTTTCTTTGTGACAGCACACACACTGTGGTAATGTTAATAGCTTTTAAAATTAATCATAAATGTTTTAATAGCAAGTACTGAAAATAACCATAAAATAGAGCTACATTCTTTGCATTTAAATTAACTGACATTTTCTTTAAAAGCACTGGTTTGGTTTTTTTTTATAAATATGCTCTCAATATCTCTTTGTTCTAAAATACGCAGAAGATGTTTCTTTACAAACATCAAATCATTAAATATTTGGTCTTTAGGGACATGTTTGTAGATTGACAAAATCATTCTTAATTTACACACTTTTGAATGCATAATTTAGCATGACATTTTTTGATTAAATTCTTAGTGATGGCAAAAAAAAAAAAATATTTCCCATATGCCTCTTCAAAAAAGTACATAATCACTTTATTTTTCTCTTTTTTCCCATTTAAATCTAAGTCATTATTGTTCTCCCATTAATCCCTAGTAGCTAAAAGTTAAGATTTTTTTTCCTTTATACATTTGGTAATACAGTTTGAAGGGATAGTGAAATATAATACTCTTGCTCCCCAAGGGAAGATTATAAACAAAATTGAAGAGCCCAGTTACTTTGGGTCCGCCATTTTTCTTAAGGTGCTAATTTGCCAAAACGTTTCTGAATTATTTCATATACTTTGAGTATTGTATTCTGGTACTGGATAAACTTTTATGAAGAGCTTTAAAAATATCACTAGTAAATGTTTACTCAGTGTTTTGTGTTTGATCTTTTTTGTACAGTCCTTATACCAAAGCTGGAATTTATTTTCAATGACTACATATAAATGCAGCACACGCTCTGTGTCCTAACAGATGCCATCTGTAAAAGCATTTACTTTAAATTAGTGGAATAAGTAATCAAAAGGGCTTTGTACTTAATGCAGAACTTTTGGTGACTATTAAATACTCATTAGAAGGGGTTTTTGCTGTATGACTGTCAAAATCAGCAGGACGTTTATGTTAGATTTCCTGAGTGGGTCAAGATTGAATATGATTTTACAACTTAAATAACATAAATGAATGCAGGTTATTTCAGAATCTCCAGATGTTCCTTAAACTCCCTGCCCCTAAGCGAAACTTACAGCCAATTTAAATTTTGCAGCAATATTGCAGCGCAGATTTTTGCTTCAAACACTTAACAACTCTCTTGTTACATTCTGCTCATTTGTGCCTTAACAATCACAAATGAAAAAGATGAATGCTATTATATTGGGAGTTTCTCTCTTTAAAACATATATTAATAGATTGTTTAGATCACTCTATCATAAAAAGGTTTTTGATGAGACAAAAGTTCTTTACAAAATCTTCATAAATGTTCATAACAAAATCTGGTTGTCTGTCCATAGTTCAGATGTCTTGACTAGTCTTAACTGAACTTAATTTAAAAACTAGGTAACTGCTGAAAGCATGTTCTAAGGGTAAATAGAAGCTTGTAAGTTAGCTGTACAGGCATATGAATTTTCAATATCAAAATAAAGACTTCCACATTCTTATATAAAATTTATGATATGATGTTTTCTTTTTCAGTAAAATATACATCTACTTGTTACATTGCAGATACTTATCTTAATTCCAACCTTCGAAGATGGTAACATCTCTTAGTAAGAAAGCAATAAACATGGATCAAGACCCAACTTAGAAAGTGTAGTAAAACCTGCTTAAAAACAGCCAGTAAGCAAGACACTTTTCTAGATAAACTTTCACTGGGAGAAAACAATTCAGAGGTTTTGCAATCATAAGATAAAATAGCTTGATAGAAATTATCTTTGAAAACCCAAGTTCCAGCATAAGAACATCAAAACACTAGAGCTTTTCATAATAAAAGCAGTTTTTATTAGTTTAGCTCCAAGAGAAGATGAAGAATCCATGGCAAAAAGAAAATAAGTAAGAGGGAGGATGCCGTACACCATTAGTGCTGGTCCCTACGTCTGCAGGTGCCAGCTCCTAGATCAGGATCTGCAGGAATACCCTCCACGATGTTCATTAAAGTATCACTGTTTTAAGATATGTAAGAAGTCTTACAACTAGATATTCAAGAGATTCAATCATCAGTTAAACTATGGTTTCTTTTAACTATTGGATGCAAAGAATAAGTAAGTCCGTGGAAATGACGAAGACAAGTCAGTTGAATCTAAATTCTATCTACATATTCTAGTATAGTCAATGTCCACATTTGTATTCTTTTCATTAGGAACACAGGACAGTTCAGTTTGGAGCCAATCTCCTGCTAACAGCATGGTCAGACCAGGTCTTGAGGACATTAGCCAGTTCTGAAAATATCTAAGGACCAATATGACCTCTCCAGGTAATGTGCCTTTTTCTTAACTCCTCTTATGACAAAAGCTTCTCCTATCCAGCCTGAACCTCTTTGGTTTCCATTTGCGTCTGTTGTCCCTCATCCTGTCACAATGAACTACTATGAGGAGTGAAATTGTCCTCACAGTCACCTTCTTGCTTCAGGAGGGTGGCTGTGAGGTGCCTCAAAACCATTTCTGCTCCAGGCTGTACAAACCTCATTCTCCCAGCCTTTCCTCATGGGGCAGCTGCTCCAGTCTTATCATCTTGGTGTTTTTCTGCTAAATTTACTGCATGTCTTTCTGTACTGACGGTTTCAAACTGAACATGGCATTTGTGAGTGCTAGATGGAGGCAAATAAAAATTATCTTTGCTCTCCTGGTGATGCTCCTGCTGATGCAGCCCCAGAAGTTTTTCCTGTCAGGGCTTGCTGAAGGTTCCTGCGTGGCCCACCAGTGCCCATTCACCAGATCCGTTCTCCACTCAGTCCATCCCAATCCTGATTCTTTTTCAAAGCTCTGTGAGTTCTGATTTAAACAATCAAAAATATCCCAATCTTCTTTCAAGAGGGTCCAAACCAAATAGGAGTAATGTTACAGACCTAATCTTTGGCCATATAAACCATGGATGGATACATTCTTCTAGTCTAGAACAATTCGTACTTGATTGCTAAACAGGTTATCCAGCTGACTAGAAATAGAGAACAACAACAACATTTGAACAACAGCAACACTCATTTTTAAGGCACTCAGACTGATTCCGACATTTATAAAAAGAGTCCCAGAGGCACTGGATTATTTTTACTTATGTTTCCAGGACATTTGCTACTAAAGGATGTAAACTTTGTAGCTACGTTTTTCTGTTTAAAAGGTAACGAAGAAGTTTATGAGAAATCAAATAAGAATTTTGTCCCAGGGCAGACTCTGTGTGTGTCTCTAAAATTAGAATCACACAAGTTCATTTCATCTGGTTTAGCTACTTCAAGTTGCTCAGATTTCAGCCATGTACCACTGCTGCACATATATCTACTGCTGAACAAAATATCAACAACAAAGCAAACATCTTTAATAAAATCAAAATTATTATTTTTAATACAATTTTAAAAATATTTTGTGTGTGGCATCTGTGCAAATGAAGCATAGAATCAATTTCAATTAGTCTCAGTTATAAGAGATTTTGCACCAGTACCTAACTGCATCCTAAATGTCTGCCCTAACTATCATGTTGTAAGATATTATGTGGAAAACATGTAAAAACCACAGTTATCCATCCTGGATGCTGATACTGGCTGATTAATTGAATAGGTTGTGGAAGATTATAATGTTTTCATTCCCTGTGAACCAGATACTTGCAAAGGAGAGTAAAGTCATCTTGTTGCTATATGCTTTTCCTCGATTCCTCCAACAGTCCTTTCTTGCCTCTCAGTATTTGTTTTGTAAGAAATTAAAGGACCCAACAAGAAATCACTTCCTTAAATATTTATGATTGCTTAGGCCATGTATTAAACCATTTTAACTCAAAGGTAATTCCTTCTCTCACTCATGAGGCTGTTAAGTATTACAGGCTCTATTTCTTTTTTATCTTTTTTTTTTTTTCTCTTTTCAATTAAAATTATTTTGGAAATCCAATTTTTTGCAGTCAATATAGTACACTGTTCAGAAAAAAAACAATTTTAAAAAATATTTATCAAGGACTCTACTGTGAAATGGGCAGTTTAACACTCCCCACTCAAACATATTTAGACTCCTCTTCAAATAAAATGTTGTTCTAAAATATGGATGAATAACAGTTTGTTTTACCCAAGAACTGTAATTGCCTGTCTTGTTGAACTGAGTTTTCAGTCTTACGGTAGTTAAAATCAAGCTTGGTCTGTGCACTAACTAGTGCCTGTTTACCTGAAAATTTCAACTTATATTTTAAAAATCCTTCTGCTTCTTGTATATTCATGTTTATTTCAATGTAACAGTGAGTTGTTGAAAGGGAATTTTATTTGAACTCCTGTAAAGAAAGGTCATTAGAAACTGAAATAAATAAATTTTGAAATAGAAAACACCTTTTCTGTACAGATTTTTGCACCAAGTTACTATGATTGACATATTTATTTGTGTGTAGATAATGCCTTTCAAAACGGCATAATGCAAATATTTTACACTAAGTAAATATTGTTTCATTTGAGGATAGAAGGAACATACAGTCAACAGGAAAACATACTGGATGTAAAGAAATAAGGGAAAACTGAAAGCAAACACCTTTTTTTTTGCATAAATTTTCTCAGTATTAAGTCTATTAAACTATTTTGGTTTGGTTTGGTTTGGTTTGGTTTGGTTTTTTCCTTCTTCAGAGCTAGCATGTAAGTTTGAGCAAACGTTTTTGGGCTGTGTGTCAGAGTACAGGTTATCTGAATGAGAACTTTGAAAGAAAAAGAACTTTTATATTTCTAAATTGTCCACATGTGTGGGGATTTTTATTAGTAGTTCCTGTCATTTTTTACCTACTTTAACATTATTAGAGAGGTTATTTTCTGAAATATAAATGATGTCCTAATCAATTTGTGCTTCTTCAGCAAAAGTATGTCACTGCAAAATTAAGCCCTATTATAGTCTGAATATTTTGTCAAATATAGAGTACAGGTGGCCAGTCTACATATATTTTTCAAAAATAGATCAGGTCACTTCTGTGCCGGGTAAGTGTTTATAGAAAGCATTTCCTTTTCCTGAAAGTGAGATTTAAATACTAGTTGCCAAAAATATCATTGCCAGATGAAAACCAACTTCAATAACTCCCCTTTAACTTCCCTCCTCTACATTTTTTTGATGTTAAAATTTGTGTTCCAGAGTAACATCATGATGAGAAAGCATGTGGAAATGCCATGCTTAGACAGTATAAATGGAACTTAATATTTCTTTAGGTTGCAGTTCTCAGTTCTGAGACTCTATTAAGTCCACCTGTTAGAGCAAGGAAATCTCCACACACACACGCACACACACACACACATACACAAAAAGATGAAGGGAAAAAATTATTTAATATTTCTTGTGGCTCCCCAAGATACAGAGGGATGATGATGATGATGATGATGATGATGATGATGATGAGGATGATGATGATGATTGTATATCCTGTTTCAAGAGTGCTGTTGAGCTTTGTTTTCAAGGTTTAGTAAATACTTCACACTGAGATAGTAGACAAAACGAGGGCAGAAAAGAAATTTCTCCTTAGGTATTTAGCTCTTCTCCTCTGTCTACTTGTGTCGACTTTGATTCAATCTATTTCATTCTCAGATATTTCTTCAGAAAACATATAGATATATATTTTTAATATTTTCATTGAATAATAAAGGGAAAGAAAGCAAGCAAGCAAACTTTTTAAAAGTTATCCCAACTATTTTAGCCAAATGTTGCCCCATACTTTAGTGACTTATACCTAGACTTTACTATCAGTTTGCAAAACATCCTTAGATGGGTAGAATTGTCATGACTATAAGTCATTTAATCCAAATCCCTCAGGTACAAAGTTATGGAAAAGGTTAGGCAGAAGATATCAAGCCATGGACAAGTAACAGAACGCAACGATACTGGTCGGACTAAAGGTGAATAATGTTTTTTAAATAATTCACTTTGAAAAGCTGATTTATAAAACACTCCAAACAGAGCTTTAGTAGCCTCCTATATCAGTAAACTAGCTTGATTAATCAAGTACAGGCTCACAGATATGTGTTTTGGTTTTTTTTTTTTTCTGAAAGGCAAATGGTTTCCTAAGCTGTTCTTAGTCAGTTAAATCCAAGAAAACTATTAAGTGAAATTCAAGAGAAATTTTTTATTTGGTGGAATTAATTTATTAGTTCATTAGTTCTTTTATTAAAATGCTCCTTTTTTTAAAGACACTCTTTGTAAAATTTAGTAGGCAAGTGGAAAAAGAAAAAGGTAACTTTTCATTTCATCAGCTCTTGATTAGTGTATTTATTGGGGCATTACAGTCCTCTTAAACATCTGTGTAATGTATAATAATTGTGTCATAGAAATGTGTATATATACTTAACAAAGTTAATCTATTATTTTTTATCACCAAACTGTGGTTAGGATACATTTATTTAATAAGTAGGATTTATTTTATCTCCTCTGGTTTTACTTTTTTCTTTAACTTTTGCAAGGATAAGAAATAGAGAAGTTAAAGGAAATAAATTCTTGAACTGTATAATGATAGAGAGAAAGAACCACACAGAGTTCCTTCATGTGTGACTGTCATAGAACCATAGAATCAGAGAATCATTTAGGTCAGAAAAGACCTCCAAAATCAAGTCCAACCATTAACCTGACACTGCTACCCACCCTGATCACCGGTGGGATGAGAAGCAGTAAAAGCCTTAACTCTGTGCAAGCGCTGCTCAACAAAAACTAAAATAGGTTTAACAACACTGTATTCATCACAAAACCAAAACATGACTTCCTACCACGTACTATGAAGTAAATTAACTTTACGCCAGCCAAAATCAATACACTTGATCTTATCCCATTTTGTTAGTCTCCAGGAAAAAAAAAACCAACAATATATGCAACAGATATAAGTTATGCTACAATGATATAGACGATATTCACATATTTGTATGATATATTGGACTTTCAATCCCTTTTTTGATTAACATAACTTTTGAATTCCAGAGTACCTATTCACGCTTGATAATTTTATATTCACCTTCTAGAGGTGCTCTCTAGAATTAGGCTAAAATTTGGTGCATTTTATTTTCTTTGCATTTATGTAAATTAATTGGTCCATTATGATTTTCCTGGAGAGTAAGAACAAATGGATATCAATAAAAAAAGCAATCACTTCTTTTATAATTAAGATTGAAATTCAAAAAGATTTCATACTTGAACTACTCTCCCTAGATTCTAAATATTTTCCCGGTGGCTCAGAAAAATTAATAGTCCCAAGCCATGAAACTGGTAGTTTTGCCATGAAGACAAAAAAAGTGTTTAGATTTTCTGTATTCCTCTGTATTTTACACGAAGACTATTTTCAGCCTAATATTGCTGGTGAGATAAAATTTCCTTCCTTTAAAAGATTCTATATGACCACAACAACTGCTCACCTATAATTTTATTTTCTGCCTGATTACTTGTGTATTTAATTCAATATCTGGTTTCAACCAGTTTTACATCAAATTACTTAGATTATATTGCCAGATAACTGATACTTGAAGTCAATAGTAAAGGTTCAGTGCAACAGCAGGCATCAGAGAAAAATAAATGTCAGTTTTATAATAACATTGGTTAAAAATGAATGATGAAGGTATTGTACTTAAAAAAACCTCAGGTCCAAAACTGAAGACTATATAAATGATTAGCCAAATTGGCTAATCCTCAGTTGAGTGTTGAATGGCTGTAGTGGATATGAAATATCATCATAACTTCCACTTCTTTTGGTAGAACAACATTCAGTTTTTCTCACAGTAAGAGATACATTTGCACAATAAGCCAATCAGTGGAGCAGTGAAACTGTCTCTGATATGCTTCAAGAAACATACCATTTTCTTTTTTTTTTATTAAAACTATTGCCTTCAGGAACAGATGGGTTATCACTTTTTTTTCAAGTCATGACTATAATATCAGCAAATTATTAATAGTATAATAACTGATACGTCATCAGAAGGCTTTACCTTCTTAAGTTGATGGTGAAACAGATGTGTAGGATCAGTAAATTAAACTTTTTTTTTTTTTTAATAAACCATCTGAATGTGTTACTAGTGCCTGACGCAGGTGTAGATTTTAAAATACACTGACAAAAAAAGAAAGGAAACAACACTGGCTATCTTATAGATCTGCATTATCTTATATTTGTTTAGCTGTTGATTCATTTCTTAAAGCAAACAACAAACTACTTCCTTCCAATTGACCAGGCAGCATATTTAGTCTTCAAAAGCTGTAGCTTCATTTAGAAATCTTTCTAAACAAAGATTTCTAAGTGTATGTTTCAGCAGCTGTCTTGTCAGGTTTCTGAAAGAGAAAAATTAAAGCTCTACTATATTTATTCCATGTCTTCTCAGTGAGTGATCTAATATGAGAGTTAATTTTATTTTCTGTTTATCAGGAATAAGCCTTATCAAAGACGCCGTATGTAAGTAATTATGAGAAACTGTCACACAGATGGTAGATAATAATGTGTAGCTGGGGAGGATAATTTCTTCCTTTCGACAAGTAAAGAGAAATGGCATTTGACTTCTCTTCAGAAATGATAAGACTCAGTTCTTGACAGAGATAGTCTGCTTCCATTTTCCTAAGCAGAGGAGGTCTAATGTTGATAATAGTCTGCTTCCATTTACCTAAGGAAAGGAGACCTAATATTGGTAATCAACATGTCTTACAGAGAGCTGTTCTTTGCCCTTCTTCACTTTAACATTTTATTAGCTTTCGAATTCATAGGTGGTTACTCTACCTTTGGGATGTCTAATTGTGGAGTTGAGGAAATGGACACTGAACTGTGTTTACATTGTTTACATTGAGAGGAATCAGAAAGTGAATATAGCTAAACTTATCTTTACTGCTGTTCAGATGCCTTTCTTATCTACACCCCATTCTGGAACATCTGTACAATTTGCAGATCTTCTGGGATATTTGAGCATGTTGTTATTTCCTGGACTTTACTGATGACGACTAACAAAAAGTGAAATCGTTGTCAATGTGTATGATCACATGTTCAAATTAATTTGTCTGATGGGCAGCCTGCGTCTAGTGTCTCTGGAAGGATATTAATCTCTCCCATGGTGAAGGCTGAGACAAACCTTTCAGTGACTCTATTCTATTCTCACTGACCCAAAGGTGCCTGGTCTTGCCAAGTCAAAAACAAGCTTCCTGAAAGTCAACAAGCAGATTTTAAGCAGGACAGGAATTTTCTCTAAGGAATTTTTTTAATGTGAATCAGAAAAAGCATTTTTTTGGGGACAGAGATTCCAGAAGAAGGTGTACTGGTAACTTGAACCTTTTATCTAAGATTTTTTACATTACTACTATTTTGAATCTCTGCTTGATTTTGTGTTCCAGGTAAACAGGTGGTTCTGTTTTTGAAATGTGTATCCAGCTTGTTGTGAAGAATTAATTGTCAGTGTTTGCTTTGACTTAAGTAAAGCTATGCAGAATTTCCAAATATTTCCAGATTCAGAATTACTCTGACACCTAGAGATATCTCTAGATATAGAGTTATCTAGAGATAACTCTATAATTCCCATTTATGATTCCCATCATCCTAAATGATTCTATGAAATCACTAAGCTACAATATTTTGTTTCATAGTTTCATTTTGAAATACAGACTTTAGCATATATGTTGTCACTCTGGTTTTAACCACTTCTGGTTAAAAAGAAAATTGACCTATGGGGAAGGTAGAGGCAGGTAGGTTGTACAGGCAAGGAAGTGAGTCAGACACACTGGTCCTCCAGGTCTAAGAGAAGCCTAAAGGAAATATAAGAATACAAAACCTCAAGAACACTTACACTACTCCTTCTCTCTGCTCAGTCAATCGTACCAGAAATTCAGGACCTCATATTGGATTCCTGAGACTTCTCCAGCTGTTTTGTTAAATTTATTTTCCCCAGGAAGTTCCATTCTCCCACTTCTAAAGGGCTTGGTGTTCAAAAGGAAAAGAGATATCTGGAAGAGATAAAACAAGATGGATTTTTGCAATTCATTAAATCTGCATTTATATTTTATTATGTCATGATCATTTCTGTTGTAATGTTTGAGAGAAAAATATTTGAAAGAGAATTTTCAAAACATTTTCAACATTTTCAAAACTTCTAAAGTTTGCATAAATCAGCCTTGTTGCTGCGGTGAATGCTCAAATGCAATAAATCAAATGAGTGTCAAGGGTGAGAATGAGAGTTAAAAGGTGTTTTGGGCCCCAAGCTATGTGCGTAGCTCCGTATACTACGTGTAAGTTCACTAGCAAGAAGAAATTGTTGAATAAGGGGAGTAGCTAGTAGAAGGAAAAGGTTATCTTCAATGAATGCTGGATATTACTTATTTAAATGTCAGCCTGGGCTTCAGTGAAGCTTTTGTACTCAGCAAGAGGGTTAACAAATCCCTCAGGTTTACTGCTAAAAACATGAGATAAGGCATCACTAGAAAGGAATAGACAAGTAGTTGTCTTACCAAGAAATTAGAAGGGGAACACTCATGTGATAACATTTTAATGAGAAAGAACAGACTGACCTTCTCCATAATCTTGTTTTTATTTGTGTTGTTTGTCTACTTTCTCTCAACAAGAAATCCATGGTTCGCTAAGTCACTTCATTAATCTTTTGAGAGCAAGAATAGAAAGCTCATAGAGCGCTGTTTTAGATTTTCTCAAGTGTCTTGATAAGAGCCCAAGCTAGTGTTTATTACTGATTCTCCAAAACTTGATACAGTCCTTGCAACTGTCAAAAACTGAATTATGGAAGGACTTTACCATTCACAGTACATAATAACATTAATTATATGATAGATTTCTGTAGATATAAATTACTCTATCATCATATGTGGATGTGTCTCATGACAATTGAACTCTGACCTTCTAAAAATCGTCATTGTGTAATTAACAAGCAGATCCCAAAGACAGGAGCTATATATAAAATCAGATGTTCTTGGATCTAAGCTTAAATATGATAAGGCATTCTAGTATGTACTACAGCAGAAAATACAGAATCACAGAATATCCTGAGTTGGAAGAGACCTATAAGGATCACAGAATCACAGATTTAATTAGGTTGGGAAAGACCTCTGAAATCATTGAGTCCAACCTATGACAGAAGACGACCTTGTCAACTAGACCATGGAGTGCTACATTCAGTCTATCCTTAAACACTTCCAGGGATGGTGACTCCACCACCTTCCTGAGCAGCCCATTTCAATGTCTTATCACCCTTTTTGTGAAGAAATTCTTCCTAACATCTGACCTAAACCTGCCCTGTCACAGCTAAGACTGTGTCCTCTCAACCTGTCACTGGTTGCCTGGGAGAAGAGACTGACCCCCATCTGGCTAAAACCTCCTTTCAGGCGGTTGTAGAGAGTGGTAAGGTCACCTCTGAGCCTCTTTCTCTCCAGGCTAAACAACTCCATCTCCCTCAGCTGCTCCTCATAGGACTTGTGCTCCAGACCTTTCCCCAGCTCTTTTGCCGTTCTCTGGGTTCCCTCCACATCCTCACCGTCCTTCCTGGATTGAGGGGCCCAGAACTGGACGCAGGGCTCAAGTTGTGGCCTCATCAGTGCTGAGTAAAAGAGGACAATCCCTGCCCTGGTCCTGCTGGCTACACTATTGCTGATACAGGCCAGGATGACATTGGCCTTCTTGGCCACCTGGGCGTGTACTGGTTCATGATCAGTGGCTGTCAACCAGCACCCCCAGGTCCTTCTCTGCTGAGCAGCTTTCCAGCCACTCTGTCCCCAGTCTATCGTGCTGCATGGGGTTATTGTGGCCAAAGTCCAGGACCTGGACCTTGGTCTTTTAAACCTCATACGACTGGTTTCAGCCCATCAATCCAGCCAGTCCAGATTCCTCTGCAGAGCCCTCCTACCCTTCAGCAGATTGACATTCCCACCCAGTTTGGTGTCGTCCAAGAATTTACTAAGGGTAGAATCAATCCCCTCATCCAGATAATCAATAAAGATATTGAATAAGACTGGGCCCAATGACGATCCTTAGGGAACACCACTAGTGAGCAGACACAAAATGGATTCCATCCACTGCCACTCATCGAGTCTATCTATCCAGCCAGTTCTTTACCCAGTGAAGAGTGAACCTGTCCAAGCCGTGGGCTGCCAGCTTTTCCAGGAGTATGCTGCACAAGATGGTGTCAATAGCTTTGCTGAAATCCATGTAGATAACATCCACAGGTCATTGAGTCCAGCTCCTGGGTATTTACTGCACAACCCGAACATCACCATGTCCCTGAGAGCATTGTCCAAGCATTTGACAGGCTTAGTGCCATGACCATCTCCCTGGGGAATCTGTTCCACTGTTCCAGTGCCCAGCCACCTTCTGGGTGAAGGACCTTTTCCTGACTTTTTCCATAACAATCTAAACCTTCCCTGATGCAGCTTCATGTCATTCCCTCAGGTCCTGTCACTGGTCACCACAGAGAAGAGATCAGTGGCTGCCCCTCCACTTCTCCTCACAAGGAAGTTGCAGACTAAAATGAGGTCTCCTCTCAGTCTCCTCTTCTCCAAGCTGAATAAGGCAAGTGACCTCAGCTGCTCCTCATACAGGTTCCCCTCTAGATCCTTCATCTTCATGCCCGTCCTTCAGATGCTCTCTGATAGCACTAGATCCTTCTTATATTGTGGCATACAAAACTGCACATGATCCAGAGAGGTATTTCTGGAAATACTGAAATGGCCATCTTTTGCATAGCCACTAAGTTTAATGCAATCATCTTATAACCAGTTATCAGTAAAAGGAAATACTTGAGAAAATTTTTGAAAAAAAGGAAGTGTTCACAAGGAATAATTAGTGGATATGGAATCTGGACTCCACATAAAGGCTAAGGAACTTTTCTTCTATTTTCTTCCTAATAGCAATGTTTTGCAGTAAATGTGAAAAAAAGTGCAGACGATGTCATAGACACATAACAAAACATGAACAAAACCTCTAAAGGTAAAACTCTCATAACACTCTAAGAGTTTTTCTTGATAATATAAATAGAGGAAGTCAATCAATTACAGCCAAAAGAACAAGCTTAACATGTTTCTCTTAAAGAGCAGCTAGACTTCCTCGGAAAAAAAGGCAAGTAAATCCTTTGTGTGTATTGTTTTTCAAGCAGAAACAAGACTAAAATTCAGCTAGAAATATCAAGAACAGTTTTAAATAAAATGGATGAACTCCTGTCTACCAAAGGAAAAACTATTCATAAGATAAATAACTTACCAGAGCAGAAATTAACAGCCTAACAATGAATTGTGGGAGCAACACTGCATGGAAGTGAAACATGAGTTTCATTGGTTTTTCTACCACAAATACAGCAGCTGAACATGAGGATTGTTACTTGTTACATTCAGAGATGAATGAATAATTAAAAAACAAAACCAACAATAAATAATTTATTCAATGAATTTGGCTGGGTTTTTTCTCTGCAGCGTAGTTATCACAACTTTCTTAATTGTATTCATTATGCAAATTAATTCAGCTAATATTCATTTACATTCTTAAGAGATTGGATTTAATTATCCAAAGGGTATGTTGCTTATAGTATTTGTGACTGGTCAAAAAAAGTCAAATAGAATTGCTTATATCACCTGATTGGAAAAATACATAACCAGTTAATGAAACTGTACAGCAGTATAATTATCATCATATATAGCCAGATACAAGCTTTGAAATACACCTTTTAAACAGTTGTGCTGATGTGTCAGCCCTCAGACATTTACTTTCAATAAACAAAGGGAATTGATTCAAAACTTGAAATAAAATATAATTCTTTAGCTCTAACTCTCTATCCACTCTCTGCAAGCTGAAAGAATTTTCAAGGAAATGAACCTTGTATATTTACCCTATCACGTTGCTAAGAAACTGTTGCTGACCACTCTTAGAAGCATAACTTTCTGGTAGAGGGACCATTGGTATGACCCAGAACAGTTCTTCTAACACTTTAGTAACCTAAATCCTAAATCCCAGTACAGTGAAATATGATCCTTTAAACCTGTTTCCTATGGAAAAAAAAAAAAAAAAAA
>VZTG01001346.1:254912-281960 GCA_013397845.1 Melanocharis versteri | reverse complement strand
TTTTTTTTAAAAGTTTTTTGTTGAACCTCTTTTTTTTTTTTTTTTTTTTTTAAATTTTTATGTCTGTCTCTGATCTTGTATTAAAAAAACAGAGGACTTTAACAGAGGCGGTTATTACTCTGATTTCCCCTAGAATACGAGTTGACTTTTTAGGGTGTCCTGGGGTGGCTGAATAGCTCGGTATCCCCAGTCGTCCATTTTTTGCCGTGCTGCTGGACATTGGGCACTGCGCCTTTAAGGCCGGCTCTGAGGGCGAGGCGAGCGGACGGCGCGCACTTTGTGTACAGGAGCCTCGTCTGCACCACCCGGAACCGCCAGCTGCTTCGTGTGATCGGTGTGCGTGCTACGGCGCGGACAACGGGGNTCGGAGGAGATTCTTTTGTCTCCCAAACCGATGGGGGGAAGGGGGGCCCCTTGAATTCGCTTGGCTGGAGGTTTTCCTCCATAACTTTGCCCTAAACCAGGACATAGGGGAAGATAGAAAGAAAAGAGGAGAGAGAGAGAGAGAGAGAGAGAGAGGAGGAATGAAAGAAAGGAGGAGAGATGGTGAGAGGACATTGCATGCTGGTGTCCAGTTCTCATTTAAACCAGATGGTCATGCAGCAACAGCACCTTCCTCTATAAACCTCTGAAGAGCGAGAGAGAGAGAGAGAGAGATCATGGCCAAAATACATCAGAGACAGTTCTGCTAAGAAAATGCAGTGTTTGCTACTCTTCTTAGGGATTGTTGGAAATGATGAGACTACAGTGTCTTCATATATTATCTTTGTGATCAGAAGGTGGCAAACCCACAATTTATTCTCTCTTTGGCAAAAGGAAGTTAAATCCCAACTCTTAATCCTCCTGGGTAGATACTGTATTGAACAGTTATGTTGCCTCATAGCAACAACATTCTGCAGAATTGGTTATAATTTCTGGCCATCGGCTCACTGTCATGGGTCTTGTGACTAATTTTTACCACTTTAGTGGGCAACTTCTAGTGAATTAACTTTTTTATTTGATACTGAGCATGTATATTCATATCTGACGCTATTTGCGCACTTTCAGTCTATGTCAGTTAAATCTTAATTTTTAATTTTGTAAAATCTGGTTTTTTTACATCAAATATATCCTGTTATATATGCCCCTCTCCTCCTTCCTGCCTTCCCTCCACCACCCCCAAAAACCTAAGGAAACAAAATAAACTTGAACCCTGCTAAGGTTACCTTCTACAACTTGATTAAATAAGCATTTAGTTGTTGATACAACCGACTGGTTGACGATTGACACTCTAAGTCTACTCTATTAACGGTTTGTTATCATAAGCATTGTAACCAATTAGTGTCAAGCCTTGTTTGCCCAAGATAAATTTTCCAATATCTGGAGCTTAGAATCAGTTTTTCCTGAAATTAATAAGAATACTTGGAGTACTTTAACTAAGTATATACAGCTTTGAAGCTAAAATCTCTGGCAAGTAAATAATGCTTGTGGGTTTTGTTTTGTTTTGTTTTGTTTTCTGATTTAGGTACGCATTTAGAAACAGCTTAGTCCATATGAGCTAAAAATTTGAAAAAGTAATTCAATGTTCTGTAGATATCAATTTTTTTTCTAGAAAAGTTTTTCAAAAATTTTAATAATCTTGAACCTAAAAGATAGAAATATTGTCAGCAGTTCACAAATGGAAAGAAAATTGTGAAAGTCAATATCAGTTATGTCCAGCCTCATTATTCTAACTACATCAAAATAGGTCAGTTTTAATTAGTTTCAGATGAGCAGTTTGACTCATTATTAGACACTACCAGTGAATGCTCAGTTCTTAAAGGTACAAAAATCTCTATATTGCAAAAACTATGATTTTTTAAAAACAGAGTTGATTGTTTTTTTGTTTATTTGTTTGCTTTTTAATTAAAAATGTTAATACATTGAAGCCAACAAATTCAGTTTCACAGAAAAAAATGTAAATTTGGGGTTTAGTAAAACTACCTTTATAAAATTTTTGAGCTGTTTCATCCATTCAGAGAGAGTTTAGAACAACCTTGTTGAATAAAATTAAACTTCTTTTTCCATCATTTGCAAAATGGGTATTTGAATCTTGTTTTCTATTGTCCCTGATAAGAAAAGAAAATTAACACATATTACAGGACAAAGATGTGCTTAAACATTTGTGACTACTTGGCTATTTGGAATCTCGAGTAGAGGGTCTTGTTAAATAGATAGTTTTTTGAAATATGTTTGTGTGTGTGCATATATATCACATGTATTTATATATGTGTGTGTATGTGTGTGTGTGCTAATAATGCATATGCATACAAAAAAAAAAAATTAGGACTTGTTTGTAATACAAAGAAAATGCTTGACTACACACATTCACACACACAACCACCCCCACACCCACACCCACATACATCCCACCCTCATCTGCTTGAAATGCAATTTTGCTTTTGGCCAGATGCACATTTTAGTCGTTGTCTAAAGATAGATCAGTCATCAGAGTATCATGCCTAAAGCTGTTACTTATTGTAATACCCATTACTATTATTTTAACATTATTGTTATTGTTGTTATTACTATGAGATTAACAGAATGTGTTATTATATGGCACATTATGTAGTTATAGCAATGGAACATCTTTCCAATTTGGACGACTGTTCATGATTTTATATGCATAGTTCAGGTCTGGCCTCAGCCAATCTTAGTCAACAGTGGGACTGTGAAGAATTTCTATAGCTAACAGGAGAGATAGCTCCTTTTCTTCCTTCATGTGAAATGCAAGCTGAGGAAAAAGAATGGTTGAGGATCGAGGTAGATGCCTATATTGGATTGCGGGCGTCTCACACTGAGTACCTCTCCAAGCTTTTCTCACTGATGCACTGGAATTACATTGAAAAAAAGGCCCTGTGTTCACCTGCACTCCTGAATATATTTAATATTGCCACATCTCAGGCTTTTGTCCATTTCTTCCAGAAAAAGTAAAAGATATGTAGGAGTCAGATAAGCAATGGATCAAAAGGAGCTTTATGATATTTACCTATCATGAGATTTTTCTGTATCTTCAGAAATATTGTTTGTCCTTACAGTACTGTGATAAAAATATTTTTAAAATTCAGTGAAGTGTATCTCAAGTGTAACCTTTTTGACAGTATCTAGCAGTAGCTACTGGATCAACTGAATGTATAGGTAAACTTCCAGAACATTTTAATCACAGTATATTTACTCTACATACAGAGACATTATCAAATATTCCAATACAAAATAAAATTATTAAGACAATTATAAAATTATCTGCCTACTGTTTAGGCATCTTGTCAGCATATATTGTCCATATAAAATATCTAATCCAAGAAATCAAGCACCTTTACTATGTTCCAAATATATTTTAGAAATATTTTCACATCTTGCATGCTAAACTCAGTTTAATTTCCCCTACTTAATATGTCTTAAATTGGTACTTAATTATCCAATTCCGTGGTAAAAACCTGAACGGAAAATCAGTGAAAATACTGTAGTCTTCTAGAGTAAAGACAAGCAAGAAATTATTTCCACAACTTCTAAGAGCCGTTAATTCCCACATCCCAGTTAACATCATGTGGCATTAACATTTCATGGGTTTAACGTTCTAATATAAACATTTTTAATCAGATAACTTGTATCAGCAACAGGCAGAAGTGTAAGTAAGTGAGAAAAATGAAAAACACCTAGAAAATTTATATCTTAAAGAGTTGAATGATTTTAGGGTTTTTGAGTGGTGTGCATTTTAAGACTTCACTCAGTGATGACACCAATCCAGATCTCCATTGGAAATGTCATTGTTGTGATTAATTGATAGCCATAACCTACTTCAGGGAAGCATATAATTTTAAATGTAAAAATCGTAGCAAGAGACCAATTAGTACCATGGTAAATGATGAGCAATTTCAATATCAAATGTCATTCAGGGTCTTGTTATATCGTGCCCCTTCTTTTTTGTTCTTCCCTATCCTCTCAAGCCCATCCCCATTTCAGTCTTTCAGTATAAAAAATAGCATTATTTAAAAGATTCCTACACAATTTAAAACACACTAAAACTTAATTCCTTTAGTAAACAAAATAACACCAAAGATGAAGAGAAAGCAGCCTTCTAAAGAGGCAGCAAAGGCCTACAAGGCTGGTTCTGAATGCAAACACTAAATTGTGGGTGGAAACACACGCAGTATTCAGAAAGTGACATTTGGGACACAGGTCACACTTGCCGTGTACCTGTGTGCACACAGATATGTCAGAAGGAAAAGAGCTCATATTCCATGTGGATCCAAGCCTGCAGTATTCCAGCTTTCGTTCACAGGGTGTTGGATGCCACATAATGGAGTTTATGAAAGGTCTCAAGGAAGAGCAGACAAAACCTCTCAAACAAAAGCATACTAGATAATTTTGTTGTTGTTGTTTCCTTCAGACATTTGTGAGATCTGTGTTTTCCAGAGTGTCCTACTGGGGACAGTGTGGTACCAGAACCCATCAGCATGGTTCCACTTGCAGAATCCGGGCCCTACTTTATAAATATAAATTGGTAATGCTTATTTACTTACAAATCAGCATTTAACTGATGTTACAGCTAGCACTATGCAAGTATTTATTAAATACCAATTAATTTAAACAGATAGATTGTAGGTTGTATAAAATAAATACATTTTATATTATATTAAATGACTGATTTAATAAGCTACATATTTGTGCTTGTTGTATTCAACATATATTACCTTTGTAAATGCAGGCTTTACTCGGCTGGTGAGGATGGATGAAGGATTATCAAGGTATTACCTTTCATGTATTGTTTGATTCTGGATCTTGTTCTTCTGAAACACATAATTCACAAGGTATTTGGGGACATATAGAACAGGTAACATACTTTTTAGACCTGTCTTATTTATATATAATGGACTGATATATTTAAGAGTATGCATGTAAGAAATGAAGAAATGTTTTATTGTAAAAAAATTTTGTCTCTTCCGTTATTCTCTTTTTGTAAATGCTTAAGGCTAAAATTTGTAACAAAAGTGTAAAAAAATATGCAGAGGGCCAAAGTTAGTAGCACACTTAAAATGGAAAACAGGCAGAAAGTAAGCATACTTTGCTTGTACTAAAGTCATATGTGTGTTGAGGCTCAAAATCTGGCTTTATCTGCATTTTTTTAGCATTCACAGTCCTCTGAATCTGTTATGAACTGTCTTGTGTTTAAATGTATTAGAACTTCAAGATATACCTTTGATTATATCCCACTTGACAGCATAATTGGAGAATTTAAGCCCAAAATTTTCCTTTAGATCATTTATCTCTAATAACTGTGAATTAGATGGGGAGAGGTTTTGAGGAGAATCAAGAGCTGCATGAAATTACACAAACCATAATATTTTTGGGGGAGTTTTATCTCAACCAAATATAGTTCATGTCATGAATACTATTTATATTGGACTGTTTGACCTGGTATTTTATAAAAATCAATCAAATGGCTGCAACTTTAAAATGGAAATCCTACATCACTAGTATTAACACTCTCTGAGCATTCTTAGTCTCATTGTTCTCCTCCACCTTCAAAGGGAGCTCTTGCAGTGTGTGAGCTGACTGCTTGTTAGGTCATATAATCCGGAAAATGCTGAGTCTTCATTAATATTTCCTCCAAGGATGATTTTGTGAAGAGTGCCATCTAACACCAATATTTTAAAATTCTTTTGTTTTTACCTCTCAAAGGCATTTATGACTGCCACTTGCCCCTGGAAACTTCCCTCTTCATGTGTCCAAAACCAACATTTCTCAGGTCATTTGATCTTATAGACAGTCCTAATCAGATAAACCCATTAACTGTCGTAGCATGCAGGGTTAGTTTGATCATAGAAGATCAATTATTCTCTATATAACATCCGTTTTCCACATTAAGTGTTTATAGGACTAGCATGGACTTGCCAGGGTTCCTCAGAAATATAGTGTAAAAGTGAAAACCCTTAGGCCTTCTCTCCCAAAATTCTTTGACTATTCAAAGAGCACATTGAAAAGGTGGTGTACATAAGCTACCCTTACACTGTTTGTTATTTTAGGTGTCAGTTACTTTTCTCATCCTGCATATTTCTTCCTCCAAAACACACCTGGTTTTCATCTCCAGATACTACCTTCTATATTCATTGTTATTTCTCTTCAAGTTCAGTTGGTTTTGTGTGGTTTGGGATGTTTCTTGTTTTGTTTTGGTTTGTTTGTTTGTTTGTTTGTTTGTTTGTTTTTGTTTTCTCTTTACTATAGTAGTGAAGTTTGTTTACTTCAGTTAGGAGATTGGAGTATATCCTAAAGTAAGCCCAAAGATACTAATTTAAAGTTGAAAACAATTTTTTTTCGTATAGGTCTCACTCTCATCAGGAAGTAAGAAATTATTCAGTATAATGGTCTGGACTAGGGAGAAACAGCTGACGTTTCAATGCTCTTCATTTGCTAATACAAAATAACTTCTACAAACACCTACTGACATATAAATAAAATGTACTGTTGTAATCATTAGAATGAAGTGGAGGGTGTTTTAAACACTTAACTAATAATTTCAATATCTGGATAATGTTAACAAACACTTTATCATATTCTACCACGGTATCCTAATTAGTCTAACACTTACATTAATTTTCCAGCAGTGAATGATGAAACATCTCAGAAGCAGATGTTACACCGTGTAAGTTCGCTGCTAGAAAGCGTTGCATTTTCATGTGTGTTTTTGTGTTTCTAGTGATGTAGCAATACTTTTAAATTTATAACCCCCATTTCAAATTAACAGCATCCACTAACAACACCCAAAAGCCATTTGTTACTTTTGCCTGCATATTGGAACCTTTTCACTGTTGTTTGGTTAATATACTTTGTGTCCATCGGACATTCATAAAATCACAAGATGTCAAAAAGGAATGTTTATAAACTAATTTGCATTACTTATGATTTGTGCCTGTGCAAGAGGGAACACATCCATATTTAGTCTAGGGAGGGTAGAAAGGGAGAAACTGGGGGTAGGCGTTATTATTGGCTCAATTCCACACACGCCAAATGTGAATACTTATGTTCTTCCCACAAAGCATTAATTTCTTCACATACTGTAGACTTTATTCTTTTACCAGGTTCCAGATAGCAGACAGCTCTTGTTTTTCACTTATGTTTTCCTTTTAACAACAGTCATTAATTTACTGATATGCTGTCTATCAGAACCACATCATCTTGATTAGAGCTGTTATCCTAATCAAAAGGCTGATAATTAAGACTATCCATCTGTAGAGTTCCAAGTGCTAAGATGAGCTGAAGATCCTAATTAAGATTATTTAGGTGTTACTTAAATGCCATCATTTGATTCATCTAATCATACCAGCAGGTACATTAGATTTGCATTAATGTTCTGCTGAAGCCAGCAGCTCTTTAAACAGATCAAAAATGTAGATTACAGGCACCATTTTCAAACACCTTTATATCAATATAACACTGAGACAATGCAGTAAAGTAAATGGAATATTGGAAGAAAGAGGCAATTTCAGTGTTTCTCAGTTTGCTTTATGATAATCAGCAGAGTACTTAAAAGAAGTAATTTATTTACTAAGTTTGTGTGTCATAATAGCTCCAAGCTTAAGTTTTCACTCCAGCTTTGAATATATACTGTATGGATGACTTTCAATTTCATGTGTATTTTTCTAGCCTAAATGAAATGGGGGAGTTCATTAGTTCCTGCTTATAAACTATTAGATATGTAGTTTGCAAATAAGTTATTGGAGAAATCATAATTCTTATCTAACAAGGAATCCATTTGAAGCTGAAATTCTCAGAGTCATGATTTTGTGTTTAAAACAGAGATGTGNCTTCTTCATCCAAAAGCTAAATCTATTTGCATCAGAATTTTGGTACATTATGATTTTATAATCAAAACAATTAAGCTTCTATTTCAAGTTTAAACTGTAGGTTATTCAGTTTCTAGTACTAGTACTAATACTACTGTTAGTAAGGTGAAGCCAGTGCAATCCAAGACCTTCATGCAGGCATGGTTTTTTTTTTTCTTCCTGAAGATATGAGAGACAATTAGCATACCACTAGGCTAAAGCCTGCAAATGTGTTTTAAGAGAGGTCTTACCTCAAAAACAAGGCACTGGTTCCCACATATAATAGGTTGGACATAAAAGAGGCCGCAAGTGCACTTCAGAGAGAAGTCAGCCCCCTAAAAGAGGGTTACAATAACAGCTTTAAATATATATAAATAAATACGTCTATTCAAATACGTTTTACCTAAGACTCTGTTCACCCATAGTAGGGTAAAAGAAGAGGACACCTTTCTTCTCTCTTTAACTACCTAACGGAAGGGTGGAGATGGAGCCAGGCTCTGTTGAAGGTACATTCTGCTTGGAGGAAGGACAATGAACACAAAGAAACTCTAATCAGACACCATAAAAGCGTTGACTGTGGGTGTTACCAAACATTCCACCCTTGCCTGTATACAGAATTTGATTTAACAAGACCCTCATCTGGGCTGGAGCTTCTTTGAGCAGAAATTCACTGATTCAGTCCATCAGACAGCTCTTTTAAGAATGAGAGGATGGTTTAATCTCTGGAGGTCAATAATCTGGTATAGAAAGTGTCTAGGCTTAGAGGTCTTCTAAATGTCTGAAGTGAAAAGAATCACATCCTTTTAGTCTCATTCTGCTTTTCAGAGTCATATTACTCTCGCAGGATTTGTTCTGGAGGATACAAAATTCCTGTACACATGAAGTACTCTCCAGTCCAGCCAAGTACTTAAGCACGGAGATAACACAAACACATTGCTGCATTTCTTTTAAAGGAGTGTTTGCCTGAAGATAAATTGGGCTTCACTACCTAGTTCCAAAAAGTACTTGAGCTTCCAGAGTTGTTTCAGAATAATATGCTATCAGTAGTGTAAAATACTGGCCAATTCACAGAATACAGACTTAGTTTTTAGGCATAAAAACTATCCCAAAACTATAGTTTCTGTGATATATGTTCATCATTAATCTGTAAAAGTGACCATGCAGCATACGAGTTCAACCTTTTTAAGGTTCCTTCAGGAAAACTAGACTCTACAATCATGTCACAAAGAGAGGAAGAAAGAGGTGTATGAGTGAGATGTCTAAGAAGAGAGGGTTAAGTTAATTTGGAACTCTTAACTTTACATTTTCTTGCTTTGAAATGTTAATTTTGCCTGTAACTCTGAAGCTCTACCCTATATTTTCACTATTTTTGATGGTTTTGCAAAGAACTTTGCTTGCAAGCTTCTGATGCTATCCTTAATTTTATGTTAACAGATTCTATTATCTAAAATATGCCCAGCACCGATTGGAGATGGATGGAAATTTTCAAAGAAATTATAGCAATTACACCAACAGAACAAAGATATTACAGTGTATTTTAATGGTTACATTTAAGAAGTGAATCATCTTTTAAAAAAATCCCTTTTCTTATGTTCTGTTTTATTTGCATATAAACAGACATATTCACACTGGATTTGCATAGAAATAGATGCATTCAAAACATCTTTACAGCAATCATGAAATCACAGAAGTTACAGATGTAACAGTGTTATTAGTTCTGATTATTTAAACTGGGCATCTATTTTTCTGAGTGATTTTTGGGAGAGTTACTGATTTTACACACCATTTCGCACCTGCAGATTCAGACAATGGATTTAAATATTTAATTTAGATTCTGCACACACAGCAGGCAGTTGATGCCCAAATTTTCCAGACTGTACTCAGGTTAGGAGAGAATTTCTAGAGCATTCAACATAAATGATCTATGTATTTAATTTTAGAGTCTCTGAATATTGGGAACAATTGGCAATCAACACTGATGAAAAGTATCCCTTACAGTTTTAAATTTTGCCTTACGTTCAAGAGGACACATTCCATATCAGGAGACACTTCCAAGGCTTTTCCTTTAAATATTCCAGCAGTAGCATCAGAAACACTAAACTGCAGTTTGTTAAAAAGTTGCCCAGGCTGAGAGCTAAGACAATTATGCCTTGCATACCAACGTCTCACAGCATACAACTATTTTCTAAATTTTTAATATTTAGATGTTTTAATGATGTATTTATATTAAAATTATCTCACTGGTTGTCATTTGCTTTAAATATTGCTTTAAATAAGATCTCTGTAAAGAAATGGATAACGTGAGGGTGATCAGATAAAAGAATTATAGGTACTGAATCATCAGGTCTATAATATTACAACTTGTCTTTCTAGTGTTATTTTCATGGGTGGATAGCAGATAGATTTATTATTTTTCTTCATACCTGGACTGAAAACAGCATGCCTATTAATGGCTATCTGAACATTTTACTCAGCCCTCTTTTCAACTAAAGATGCAATAAATTCTGGGATGAGCAAAGCCAATATGAAGGAAAAGATGTTTTTATTCTAGAAGATCTTAGTAACATCTTTGCCAGTTAACAAGTTTATAAATTGATGGAGGAATTTCTCTCTAAACAAAGTCATGATTTTGCTCAAGGTCAAGAAAGAGCAATCTTTCTAATTTTTTCCTTTATGTTTATTGTAAATTCTCACTTTTCTGAAGGGACAATGATCCGCTATAGAAATGGTGAACTGTAAAGTGTTTTATTTTGTTCTCCAGGTAAATAGAATTCTCTCAAACCATTTGACCTGACAACAGAGCTTTCTTTAAACAGTGACACCTAATCAGATACTCCTATTGACTGCTGCTAAAGAATCTTTAAAAAATTTAGTGTCTATTGACTGTACCTGGGTACTTCCTAACAAATGCCTAAAATGCTTTTAATGTTATATTTTAAGATTGTGGTTTTAAGCAATATTTCCTGTTCTGATATTTTATTCATGCTGTTAATGTTAAGTTGATTAGCTGTCACTATAATTTCTTTTTGAAACATATTTATTTAATTACCGTTTCATCTTTCTGCAGTTTTTATCAGTCTGAAGCCATAAACCTGTTATTGTTTTTACTACACTGGTGTGACAGTGGAAATTAGATAAACTGTCTACAAAAGTACATATTCTGTGGAAAACTGCAGCAGGTGGACCTTCAGTTACAAATTTCAGTAATTCATATGTGTAAGACTTAAGAAAATGGGCTCCTGAAACTTATGGAAGTACATATAAATAAAGATGCAAGAAATGTTCCTGATGTGGGCATATATTTAGTCCTTCTTTCAACAGTGTTAGTGGGATATGCCATTTAAAACTAGTATACAAGCCTGGCTACAGCAGTCTATTTCCCTTGTAAATTCTATTATCCACGATCATTAAATTAAGGATGTTATAAGGTACATTCCTATGCATTCACTTTAATATCTATCTCTAGACTCATTATCTGTGAATTTGTCTAAACCACTTTAAAACCTGATGATATAATTTTCAACCGCAAATTACTGTGGCAATAAATTCCAGAATTGTATTGCCTCATGTTTTAAGTACTTTTAAAATGTTTGTCTCGTACTAGCTTCATTGACAACTCCCTAAGTTTATTAGCATGGGATTTGGCAAGTAGCTGTTCTGTATCAACTTATCCACTAAATTCCTGGTCTTTTGAAATCTTAATAATTAGCCTTCTCCTTTTCAAATTAGTGTCCTAGTCTTTTCAAATCCTCCTTAAAATGTAGATGTTCTGTTCCCTTTTATGGTCGTTGTCCTTCTCTGTAACTTCTCTAACTCCACTGACTCNAAACTTAAAATTCATTCCTCAGGACTCATAGTTTGTTCAATCAAACAATTTAACATCAATTTATTGGGATGAGGAGCTGATGACCACCTACAAGCTGAAGGGAGCTAGTCCTTCCTACAAATTAGATATTCTTCTAAGAAAACTGAACTTGGTCTGAGGGCTCAGATCTACAAGGGACTTGCTAAATCTGACAAGTGGAGAGGCATGGCTGCAGAAGCTCCATGTCCCTGGGCTGAACCAGGAGTGAGGACAAGAAGGTGTTCCTGATAGGCACACCACAAGCATTTGGACATGGCCAGACAAGTGCCCTTTGCAGCCACCTGTCTTCATGCACTCAGTTCCTCTTGCACCCTTATCTCTCTGACCACACCTGCCTTCCTAACCCACCTTGATATCGTTATTACCCCATGCTTCGTTCATCTGCTAAACACTCCCAGATAAGTATTACACCATCCCAAAATATTTTTTACCGTGCATCCAATAATGTGTCTCATCCCTATGTAGGCAGTAACACCTCTCCATTCAAAAGATGCTCCAGAAATCTGCTGCAGATGATGGTGGTTCAGCTCATGGTGTTGGAAGCTCCCCAGAGACAGCTCCAGGGGAGGTGTTGGGGTCTTGTATCTCTGGTTGGATTGTTGGGTTGCCTCCATCTGCTGTCATTCCTCTCTACTCCTTTATGTGCCTGGAGGAGCTTTTAACAGGCTGGTGGCTCTCCTGTGTGAGTGGAGAAGTCTTTAATGGCTCCCTTGTGCTGGGCATGGGATTAGCCAGGGAAGGCTACTAGTTTGGTTCCTACCTGCCCTTGTTCCTCTGTGCTCCTTTATGTGTTGAGGCCAGCTTTTTATTAACATAGCCTAGAAAGACCCTTAAAGATTTTCTTACACCGCAAAAATATAAGATATTAGATGCCAGAATATTTTTTGGAGTCTCAGAGCCGCTCACCGCTTGTAATGACTTGGAAATTCTGGAGTCAGCACACCTCAAATTTCATGAACCTTGTTCTATGCCAGTGATATTTTTGAGTGTTATAAGTAAATATATTGAAAAATATTTGTAACTGAAAAAAGAGTACTCTTAAATTCCTATTTGTTAATAAATATTTTTCCAATTAGATTATAACCAGAACAAAACTTTGTTATGCACCTAAACAACACAACTTGCTACTTCTGGCTACAATCCAGATAAATTTTGTAAATCAGATCTAAAGCACGTCAAATATTTGCTGGCAGTTCATCATATCCTATGCAAGTTCATTCAAACACAGAGGGAAAAGTGCCATAAATACACGAATATTGTTGCTTTCCATTTTATATTTTTTTAGCTAGTAACATAATATTATCCTTATTTTTGCAGGCTTACTAGTATAAGACAAATATATTAAAGACACTTGAGATGTCAGTTTTCCTATAATTCAATTTTTTGTGCAAATATTCATGGTGCATTTTATTTTTAGAAAGTGGAAACTCTGTTGCAATCTCCACCAAGAAGCTACTGCAAGTCCTTGATTATCTAACTCTCAAAATGATCATTTCATCTGGGAAAAAACAATGAAACTGACCCAAAACCAAGCAAACCCCCAAATGAAAAAACTTATAAATTTTGAAGTAGTCTTGGTTTAGAGCAATGAGGACATGTGAACTGAACAATGACATTACAGTATCCTGATATTTCGCAGTATTTGTAATTTGCCTTTTCCCACCTCATCACTTTGCTCTTCATCAGATTGAAATAAAGACAAATCTTATAATTCTGTTCCTTAAACAGTTTATCCTAACATTTTTCAAAGTAATACTTTTGTCCCTGTGTTTATTACTGAGCTATCATTTAGCAGAATCTGTTTTACTGACACTTTTAGAATTTCAGACTTCGCAGGCTTCTCTAACATGGTACTACAATTACAAAACCCATTAGAGAGAATATAATTGCTGTTAGTGCACAATGTTTGTAATATATATTAGGCATCAGATTACCAAAAGGCATACATATTTAATGAACTAACTCTGAATACAAGGTTACTAATGATTAATAGCCTGAAAGGACACAAAAAGCAACATGCATTTTCCCCAAGCCATTATATGCTGCTAAACACATCTCAGAAATTATGGGGGAGGAGGTAATCTGATGGGGCAGTGAATGTCAAATGAGAGAAACAAAGTGTTCCATGAAATTATATCTCAACGAAGATATTCTGCACAGTATAATTTCAACACTAGATTACTATGAACCTTTATGAATAGCAATGTAATGCTTTTAGTTAAACTAATGGTAATTGTCTGCATGATCTTAAAGACACTTTTTTTACAGGCTTCCTGCAGTTTTTTAAGTGCAGAGCAGCAAAACCAATTTGGGTGCTCAGTGTGGAGTACCCAAATGTAATCGGGTCTGACTGCAATCTGCTTATATTTTGAATGGGGAGAGTAGAAATCTGGTTTTATATGCCTTCTAAAAGATATACATTAGAAAAGGATTAGACTTGATGACCACTCTGGGGGATAGTTAAATCATATATGTTCTGTTACTGTCCTTACCAAAACCCAAACATACTTAAATAAGCCTGGGCAGTTTGCAACCAATGCTAGTTCTACATTTGAAATCCTTGGATGCCAGTGCCTTTTGATCCTTTCTGTTCTTTACTGCCATGATTGCAGGAGGTGGAGGGGGAAGTAAAATTGAAAAAATAGCAGTGAGAACGAATTAGTTTGTTATGTTTCCTGGAAACTTTTATTGAAAGCGAGGACTATGTTGAACTAAACTAAATGTCAGAATGGATAGAATATTCAGTGGTGTGTAACAGCAGGATAGGAAGGCACACTTGGACTATGTTTCATTTGAGTCCCTGTGACACTGGATGAGAATATGAGTTTCTGACAGTGCCATTTTACTGTCACTTACCCATTTGTGCTGTTATTGAGCTACATTCAGAATGAAATGGCTGGGAATTAAAAATAAATATTAATTACTAGAATAGCATCTAAATATACTGATATTTCATGGTTTTTTAGGTACGTGTACAGTTCCTGACTGCAGTCACCCCGACAGGAGAAATCTATCATTTGCATATAGCAGGTTATTTCACAAAACAAGAAGACAGACATAAAAAATGATCTTGGGAGTTCTGGAAAGTCCATTATGTAAAACCACTCATAAAATATACTAGCAAAAAGGGTCATTAAAGGAGTGGCATAAACAGTTTTAGAAAGCTAATCTCTCATCTAAGAAGAAACAGGTCTAATATACTTGATACAGAGCAAATATAAACAAAGAAGTCTGGCCTTCAGTCTTATGTGCTATGGGATAACCAGAGTGAGGTGCAACAGAGATTACAATGCAATTAATAACTGTGACTTGAGAAAACAGCAACTCAGACTGGTTGCCAGAGCTATATATTTATTCTCCATGCACAGGAAGGAGTTCTGTCAGGTGATCTGTTAATCAAAGTGACAGGTCCTGCTTCCCTTCTCACTGACATTAATGTTGATGCATTTCTTTTCTGATATTTCATGTGTTTCTGCATGCCACAGATAAGAGTTTGCCCACAAATTCAGAGCTTTTTCTTGCATATCATCTGGGTGATAAGCATTTAAGCTTTCTTTGCAGGGGGAAAGCTGATTCTTGTAGATAGTATGTAAGATAAATGAGGCAAAAAAGTAAGAGTTAGTAAAAGGTTCTTTGTTTTTAAGAAGACATTCCATCGACCATGTAGCCAAATATAAATAAATAGCAAAAAAGAAAATTCTTTCATTTACCACCATGTCAATTTTAATGACAAAAGGATATTTAACATTTGCCTTTATATGCTATGGCCGGCAGTGGATGAATCATTGCCTTTCCAAGGCTTCTGTATCATTGCAAAATATAGCAATTACTAACTTTTGAGGTTTTAGAATTTTATCTTTCCTTACTTGCAGATACACATGTACAACATACATAAACAGATATGATTCAGGGATAAGGTGCAATGTTAAAAACTGAATTATTAAGTTTATTATAACATGGAATACTGAATTTATGGGAGAACAGAATAACAGAATTTTAAGCATTACAGAGTTTCAGGCAAAACCATTAAAATAAAGGATGTTTTACTTTTATCTAAAACAGCACATGGTCCATGGTTTTACCCAGCCAGTAACCGAGCCCCACAAAGCCGTTTGCTCATTCCCCCGCCTGCAGGATTGGGAAGAGAACTGGTAGAGTAAACCTAGAAAAATCAGGTTGAGATAAAAATAGTTTAACAGGAAGAGCAAAAGCCATACACACAAGCAAGGAAAACAAGGATTTAATTCACTGTTTCTCATGTGAAGGGAGATGTTCAGCCATCTCCGGGAGAGCAGGGCCTCATCACACATAACAGCTACTTGGGAAGACAGGAATCATCACTCCAGACATCCCTCCTTCCTCCTTCTTCCCCCTACTTTATATACTGAGCATGATGTCATACAGTCTGGAATATCCCTTTGGTCAGTTGGGGTCACCTGTCCCAGCTGTGTCTCCTCCCAATCTCCCATGCCCCTTCAGCCTCCTCACTAACTTTGGCAGCAGGAGAAGCAGAGCAGACCTTAGCTCTGCATAAGCCCTGCTCAACAATAACAAAAACATCTCTATATTATCACCCCTGTGTTCAGCACAAATCCAAAACAGAGCCCCATACTAACAACTGTGAAGAAAATTAAAAGGTAGAAATCAGTTTTGATACTTCAATTTGTTACATATGTATGCATTAATTCAATAAAAATAAGTAAATAATTTTTAAAATATATATTATTGGAGTGCATGGTTTGGACTTAAAAAGCTAATTTAAATACTGCATCATATGAGTTTTTTACACCTGCAATCTACCAGCTAAATTATTCAGACACTTAAAAGAAGAGCTAGAGCAAAAGGTTTTTTTTCAATGGCTTGATTTTCCAGTGCTTTCTATTTTAAGTTTATATTAACTGGATTTTTATCCATCTCATTTGACATTCAGTCAGCATTAGGTAATTCCTAACCCACACAAGTTGTCTTAGCTATCCTCTCTATGAAATCTGCTCTTGCATGTACAAAACATTCCTACTTCTGCAATGATCATGTATGAATGATTAAATTTAGTGCTGCAGTACCACATGTTGGCTAGAAGGTTTCTATTGCCAGATAATATTTAGTATATAATACTGAATGGCAAGTAGTACGAGTACGTTGATGCCTGCCTCAGAAGGCACCTACATGCATTCGGGATACAGGACATTTCTTTTGGGCATAGTCCCTCTGGGCAGAAATAGTGAGGAGACTCCTTCCTTAGTCATAGTTATATATCATTATAGACCAGGAAGAGTGGCACAAAGTCTGGAGGGAGGACAAGTGAAGTGACCACTTCATTTTTTAAGGAGGATTCTTTTATCTGGGCTTCAGAAAAAATATGACAAAGCTGTGCAGACAGAATTCTAGGCTGAACTGGTGGGTGAGTAATTAAAGAAGAAAAAAACAAGTGTGCAGTACCCAGAGCAGTCCTATGAGGCATTAGAAGAACATGTTCTCAGCATTGGTTTGTGTTTCTGATTGCATCTCAGATTGCTATCCTCGTTCAGTATCTTCAAAACGTGAAATAAATGAACTCACTCATTAGTAATTTTTTACTAATACATACCTGTAGAATATATATTTTCCAACAAATTTAAAATGGATTTTGCATCTATCACATATGTAGAGGTTGCGTTTCATTGACACTTCGACTGCCTTTTGTGCCTTGATGACAAATGCCCCTTAGACTATATCCTCTGCAAAATTATTTTTGGAAATTATTTATATACTCAAACTAAAAATTTGAGATTTAACTGTGTGTCTTTTTTTTTTTTTTTCGGTAATTTCTTGTTTGCATATAGTGCTTGCTCTAGGCGGTTAACATACCTGCGTACCTGCACAGGTAGAGCAAAGGTACTGTTGCTAGAAGTATGTCCCAGCATGTATCAGTCCTGACCTAGAAAGCTGACCTCCTCAGTTCAGAGGGGTGTGCAGCCTGCATGCCCATGTAGCTCCTTCATCGCTGTTGAGGTTGACAACAGCAGCACCAGTTGTTGATGGTGCCTTTTTGATGTGGGCTAGTGTCCAGTAAGAACACAAAGGAGACCCTCAGCTTATTTCATACAGGTCACTAAGCCATAAGATACTGACAAGTTTTGGTTGCTGTTGACCTTGGCTAAATTTGAAATAATGACCCAGAGGTGAACAGGCCGATATCCCATTACCACCACTCAAAGTCACTCAGAACTGCACGACAATAACATCTTTGAAGACCTTTTAATTTGCTTGAGCATGAGTTTCCCCTCTTAAACCTGTGGTGAATGGCTCTAATCAAATTATGTTTGCTCAGGCTATTACTTCAATATTATCTTAAAATCGTCTGGAACTTTTCCCAATGTTTTCTATTGCTCTCTTCCTCACCCAGCAGCCAATGTGAAAGTGAGTTATATTTGATAGCTATTTTTGTGACCCTTTCAGTATTTGATTTCCCGCTACTGGCTTATGAGAATCAACCCTGCAATCAGATAATATGCTAAAATACCAATCAATTACTAGCTTTTATTTAATTGTAATATGTCTACTGTCTAAAACTTCGTTAAGGGCCCAAAATCAGACATCAAAAGAAGGGAAATTCGGAAAGAAACGTTTTTCAGAGGCTTAATTGAATAAGTAGCAATTGATTTTAGTGTTCACTAACATATATTTAATTAACTATTTTTTTTAGTTGAAGCATCATTTCATTATATTGCTTATTTCTTATCCATGGTAACTTACAAAACTGTTTCTGCTACTGTTATGATAGATAGGAGAGCTTTTGACTCCTGTCACTTCCAATTGCACTTATTCTCTACATAGCTTAAAAAGTGTCCATGAAATAATATTTTACATAAAAAATATACCCTCTTCCAACAAAGAAATTCCTAGGATTTCAGAGAAATGCTGAAAAATTGATTAGTATCCAAGAGTGCACAACTGGTAAAAGGAATCACTTACTATTACAGAGTAAACCACAGGGTGTAGCTGTATCTACCAAATTTAGTCAGTGGATTTGTACTGACGAAGTACCCATTAAAACCTGAGGTAGTTTCATGGTTTACACAATGCTGAGTGTTGGCTGTTTGGAGTATGAAAGAGCACTTCAACATGGACCGATCCTCTGATTTGCCACGGGGTTATTTGCAGTTTAGGTATGCTTCAACTCTACCCTCCTATGCAGAAATTCTGGGTTGAACAGGAGAAAAGCTATTTTCTGAAGCTTTCATGAATGCTAGATGTTCTATGTCTGCAGCCCCCTGCATGTTTCTGTGTTAAAAATACTATGCTAAGAATTAATTCAGTGAGGTTTTCTTTAAAAAGTATCATTTTGATCCCCAACAGAAATAAAGGCTCATTTCAGATATGTATGGGTATCAGTCTTCAAACAAAGCTGTCTTCAACAAAGAAATAGGTCTCACCATTGGTGTGTCAATCAACTTGGCCTGTGTGGGGGACTGGAAAAAGTTGAATGATCTTTACATAAAGTTCTCTGCCAATTCTCTCAGCACTTTTATTAATAATGGAATTGAAGCAGTGCCAGCTTAGGAGTATATGCTGTTTAAATTACATGGGAATAAATTATTAATTCCAGTGGGTTTCATCTGCTTTTTTTAAAGCCATATGCTAATATTTTCATTCATTGTTATTTCTGAATGGCTAGGCAGAAAAGACAAATTGTTTTGAGGATGACAGTTGCTTGCCTAGCCTGTATTTACTGATCAGTCCTTCCAAATTTTTGGAAGGTTCAAGGAAGGAACCTCATGAAGTTCAAAGGATACATCCAGACTTTTCTCTCATCTTGATTCTGACAAGGCAAGTAAAGTTATAAAAGCTACCTTTGCGAACCTTTATAAGGCTTCCATTACATTTAAAAGCTTCTGCCTTTGGCGTTGAGCCTGACCAAACTTTTCTTATCAATTTATCTTTAACTTAAACCTGACACAGACATGAAATGAATCTGGCATACCAACTCATTGATCTGCATCTAGCAATATATTGCAGGTGCACATCATCAGGAAATAAATACTGCCACTGAAACAACCAGAGTTTATGTAACTCAAGGAACAGTAAAATATTCCCATCAACATTTAACATTATTCCTTTTCTTCCCATAATTTATGCCCCTCTTTTAACTACTGTATTTATGTCAATGATTTTTCAAATTTTTTTCCATGTTTCAGTTGCTGTGTAGTTTCATTGTTGGATTGAAATTTGACTCTAGCTAAGCCTTCTGTTATAAATTAATTTCTAATATATGGCACTGACTTAAGAAAAAATCCAGCACTTCAACTATGTAATTTTACTAACCAGTTCCTGGAAGCTGTAATAAACTGATTAACTGTACTTACCTTTTCTTTTTAGTGGTGACAAACCTAGTTTTATAACTGCTGAACTCTAACCTACATTTTCTTAACAATAATAATATCTTCTGGCTGAGTAAGGTGATATTTTGAATTTGAGAGTTTTTTATTGAGAAGGAGCTCTATTTCCCATTTTATTTTTTTTCCCTTTGTAACGAGACAGTGTTTATAAAAGACAACATTCCTGGCAGCAACAAAGTAGAAGGTACCTGGGTATTAGCTGCTTGCAGCTGTGAAAAAATTTCAACAGTTAAGAAAACACAAACAGCAAATACACAATATAGCCTATGGAAAAAGTGGGAGATTTGATTGTCTGTTAGTTTGGGCTGTTTCTTCCATTCATGGATGGGTTTCTGCAGGGCTGAAATATGATTGATTTCTCAGTCCTTTGCCTTACAGATTTCTTTTATGCTCAGCAAGTTCTTCAGTATCATCAGGTAAAACTCAAAGGAGTGAAGGGGAAATCTTCATAACTGCCATACAAATGTGAGAACAGTCTCAGAAGCCTGAGTGTTTAAAATCTGACAAATAAAATAAAAGCATAAAATCAATATTAATTTTTTTCGGTGGTCTGTACATACTATAATACATAAAAAAGTATCTCATGTTCTGAAACTGGTGTCCTCCAAAGGTGCAGCTCAATCAGGTAAACCATCTCCTTAACCTTTGGCGTCAGATAAGAAAAAAAATAAGGTATTCTCTGACGATGGTGAAGTGAATCAATATCAATGTTATTTTAGCTCTGCAGAAATCTTTGGATAAAAATATAATTCAGTGCATGTTTATTTGATTTCCTTAGAAAATCAGTATCCTCAGTGGTGATACTGATCTATCCAATCAAGTTTCCCTTGAACATTTGCATATTTTTTCTACTATAAATAGTTTGAACATCTGCAGCGGTAATTTATAAACTTCATTTATATTATTTATAGTACTTTTTTATTAGTTTAACACTAGTTCTTTAAAAAAAGAATCCACTGAGATGCACTGCAGAACTTTGAAAGTAAGCAAGTGGTACCAAAAATATTTGCTTTACCAAGCACAGAAACCACAAAGTAGTAAGGAAAGCGTGAAAAAATAATGGACTATAGGCTAGCTCAATAGACGTAATGGAGATAAACACTAAACGTATTTTTTTAATAATGAAAATTCAAATATGTTTCATTATAATATTGAAATTAGGACTTGAGGTTTGATTATTTTCCCTGTATTTTTCCCCTTTTATTTTTAAATTTTGATATAATAAAAAGGAATCTCTTTATCAGTGACAGTCCTAATTTCACTTTTTTTTTTGTCAGTGGCTCTCCGAAAAACACTATATGTGAATCTTTGTTTCCTTCAGGAGTTATTTCTTAAGTCAAAAGGACAGTGTAAATGTCTCAATATTATTTAAAAGCTTTTAAGATAAAATAAAATGACAATGAAACAGCCTGGATTTTTTTTTCTCACTATATGAGTTAAATGTAATATCACTAAATATGCCTTTAAAAAAATCGTTGGGATCACTTCTATTAACAAAACCCCACAAAACGAAACAAAACAAAACATAAGAATTAAGTCAGAGTTTCTATATCTTCCTAATAATTGATCACACATTGCAGGGTAAAATATTTAAGTATATTCCTACCTGTCTAAATTAAGTAAATTTATTCCACTCGAATGATTTGAAAAATACATGCTTCTGTACTATTTTAAACATTAAAAAAGTTTTCGATTTACTTGTCAAGATTGAACAAAACAAGAGATTTCTGAAAATAGTTCAATAAGAATATACTGAAGAAAATCTTAAGGTAACCTACTATTCTCATACGGAGGATAAAATTAAATAAAATTAAAGCATATTATATTCTCCAACTTGGTGACTGCAGAGAGTTTTAACATTTTTATGTTTCAAAATGAGTGAGTAGGTAAGGTAAGTTTAGTATAAACTAGTAAAACAAGCTCCGCTCTGTGGGCTGTCAAGGTTTTCAGGAGCCTAATTTAGTAGTTCTTGATAGGCTGCTTCTCCATCCATTCGTATTAGAGTATTAATATTATTGGTTCATTCCCCCACCCACCTTTTTTCTAAGCTCACAGGAGAAAAGACAGGTTTTTTGTCATGTCTACAAAATTAACAGAAGTCATCTTTTAAAGATTTTTTTTTTTTTTTACTCTCTATTATGATTTATCATAAGACAGTAAAGACAGTGTACACATAATAAAAAAAGAATTTCCTTTTACAATCAGAATATAATTTAAAATTCCAAAGAGATGTATGTTTAAGTTTGATAAAAAGTACTGGATAGCTTGAAACATTGCTAAGACTGGAGAAAGTTTTTGTCCTAGTTGTGCAAGAATTACTACTGGGAAAGACAGCATGGGTGTGGCAAGTGTCTTCTACTCTGTTTAATCACAGCCTTGGAATAATGGCTTCGTAAATGGACAACATCAAAGAATACCACCAACTGTACTGTGGAAAATGTATAGGATGATTGGGAAAAAACATGGCTTTTCAGCAAAGAAAATTTTAAAAAAAGCCAAAACAGTACCTCTGTAATCTACTAGAGGCATTGTCCAGGAGGAAAAAGCATCCATTTCACAAAAAAAATTCCATGTCTATAAATATATTTTGAAAGGATGTGTTTTGAAAAAAATCTATTTTTCAGGGGAATAGGAGTAGGAAAAGATGGGAAAAGGATTGGGGGAAAAAAAAAAAAAAAAAAGCAGTATGTGTTTTTGAAGTGTTTTGGCTCCCAAATAGCATATTCAATCAAAAGCATCTGACAATCTCCACATTGGAATCTTCTGCTTGTCAGTGAGAATACTGTGAAAAAGAGAACAGTTAATATAATCAATTCAGGCTTTCAGAAAGACCCTCCTGATGTTCAGTTAAGGAAGCCTGGTGCTATAATTTTGTTCCAGGAGCAAAGCCTAGCAAAGATCACAAACTCTGTCTAAGTAAAAGCTTAGAAATGGAAGACATGGAGACTTGGAATCCAATAAATATCTTTTGTTGTTTGGTTGGTTGGCTGGCTTTTTTCCTTTTTTTGAATAGGGAAGGTAATGAATTTCATAGAATGGCTTGAGTTGGAAGGGACAATAAAGATCATCTAGTTCTAAGCCCCCTGGGCAAGGGCAGGGATGCTTTTCACCAGACCAGGTTGCTCAGAACCCCAACCAACCTTGCCCTGAGCACTTCCAGGCATGAGGCATTCACAAACTGCTCTGGGCCACATGTTCCAGTACCTCACCACCCTCACAGTAAAGAATTTTCCTAATACCTAAACTAAACCTACCCTCTTTCTGTTTGAAGCCATTCCTCTTGTCCTGTCACATGTGTTGTAAATAGTCTCTCTCTATCTTTCTTGTAGGCTCCCTGAAGGTACTGGAAGGCTGCAATCAGGTCACATCAAAACCTTCTCTTTTCCGGTTTGAACAAACCCAATTCCCCCAGCCTTTCCTCATAGGAGAGATGTCCCATTTCTCTAATCATCTTGGTGAGCCTCCTCTGGACTCACTCCAATAGGTCAATATCCTTCTTGTGCTGGGGTCTCCAGACCCATACAGTGTACTCGAGGTGGGATCTCACAAGAACAGAACAGGGGCAGAATCCCCTCCTTTGACCTGCTAGTCACGCTTGTAATGATGCAGCCCAGGAAACAATTGTTTTTCTGGGCTCCCAGCACACATTGCCAGATCACGTTCAGCTTCGCACGCATCAGCTCTCCCAAGTCCTTCTTGGCAGGATTTATATCCCAGCCTGTATTGATAATGGGGATTGTTCCAACCCAGGTGCAGCACCTTGCATTTGGTCTTGTTAAGCTTCATGAGATTCCCATGGGCCCGCTTCTTCAGCTTGTCCAGGTCGTCTGGATGGCACCCTGTCTTTCAGGTGTGAAAACCATACCGCGCAGCTTGGTGTCATTTGCAAATTTGTTGACAGTACACTATATCCCTTCTTCTGTGTCATTAGTGAAGATATTGAAAAACATTGGTCCCAATGCAGAATCCTGAGTGACACCACTTTTAATTGATGTGCGACCTTCCAACCACTTTCTTATCCACCCACCAAATCTGTCTCTTTCTAATTTATAGAGAAGCGCATAGTGGAGGAAAGTGTCAAAGGTTTTACAGAAGTCCAGATAGATGACATCTGTAGCCCCTATCTCGTCCACTGACGTACTCATTGCATTGTAGAATGTCTTTTCATAGGAAATGGAGGTTGAATTTCAAATGAAAGAAGTAATGCAATGATTAATATACAGACTCAGTTGATAATTTCCTTGTTTCATACTTGTGTCTATAATTGTCCATTACCAGCTTACAATTTAATGTACAAAGTGAATATTACAATATTTGGAGGGGTTAACATATGGGAGAAACAAATTGTTTACAGATGACATGATTTCTTATTTACATCACTCGAAATCAGACAACAATTTGAAGGAAATTGAGAGGATGTAGACAAAGTAAGAAAGAGAATAACACAACAATGGAAGATTTTTAATATGGACAATGTGAGTCAAACACACACACTTTGTCCTACACTTTGGTCTGTTTGAGAGCTGGAACTGACAGAATGAATATTTTGTCAAAATGCATCAGCAAAAATGAAGATTGATATAGGGAAAAAAAAGGAAATAATCAGTATGATTAATTTATATAAAGTTATAATGATTCCTCATTTGAAATACTGGATTTCATTTAAGTCAGCCAGTTCAAACATATAAGAATTTTGTCTGCATTTTTTTTTTAAGAAAATGATTAGGGCAAGAGAAAAGTTAGTGTGAAAACATAGTTTCATTTACGCAAATGCACAACAATAAAGGGTACCTTAAGGAAGCATATAAAATAATGAATGGCATAAGTTACTGTATGGAAATTCAAAACTTCTGTCTCCCTATTTAAGGATAATGTAAGATTATAGAGACATAAATTGCACTGAGAAGTAAAAGAATTAAACATTCCACCAATATTATATCCTTTTAATTAACTCGTGTTAACTATTACTACAAGTTACTAGAGGCTATGAAACTAAAAAGAAGTAAAATTAATATTCATGTGATTAATACAAAGATCTATAGCTATGTTAGACAGGCTTACATATTCATACATGTATGCCTTCATGCTCTAGGGAATAAAGGAATGCAAAGTATATGGAGCAGAAGTTTTCTATGTGGTGGTTGTATTCACACCATTCTAAACAACATACGGTCCTGGTTCTGGTCACAGTGAAGGCAGGAAACATAAATATTGACCAATTAAATATTTTGTTTCATAGGCGTTTTACAGAACATTGGATGTCCAGGGCAGACCTGTTAAGGCCTTTAAAAAATGTGTGCATACATATACATAAATAAATATAAATGATAATGGATTGGTAATAACTTTACTAATTGAACAGAAGTACATCTACTTACATGTCTACAGCACAGACATGTAAAAAGCTCCTTTTACAAGTGCTCTAGTGGCATTATGTGTACTTTCCTAAGACTCTTCAAACAGGCTCAATGAAGCTGTTGAGATCCTCATGCCCAGGTCCTGAGGAGATTGACAGGTGCGGTTGCTGAGGTTCTTTCCATCATATTTGAAAAGTCATGGCAATCAAGTGAAATCCCCAATTACTGGAGAAAAAGGAAATAGCACACCCTTTTTTAAAAAGGGTAAAAAGGAAGATCCTGGGAACTACTGACTAGTCAGCCTCACATTAGTGCTTAGTAACATTATGGGACAGAACTTCCTAGAAGATATGCCCAGGCATGTGGATGACAGGGAGATGATTTGAGACTGCCAACATATCTTCACTAAGGGCAAATTGTTCCTGACTGATTGGGTAGCCTTCTATGGTGGACTGACTACATTAGTGGATAAGGAAAGAGCAACTGGTGCTGTGTATCTCAACTTCTGAAAGGTTTTTGACATAATATCCTTTTTTCTAGTTTGAAAAGATACAGATTTTACAGATGGACTGTTTGATGTATAAGAAGTTCGTTGGATGGATGTGTCCAAAGAATGGCAGCCCACAGTCCGATGTCCAAATGGAATCACTAAAATCTGCTGTCCTTCAGCAGTCCCTGTCGGGACTGATATTGTTCAATACCTTTATTAGTGACACAGAGTCTGCATCCTCAGCAAGCCCACAGATGCCACCCAACTGAGTGGTGCAGAAGGAAGCGATGCCATCCAGAGGGAACCTAACAGGAGGAGGAGATTCTCCCCTTCTACTCCACTCTTTTGAGACCCCACCGGGAATACAGCATCCAGCTCTTGGATCCTCAGTGCAAAAAAAACATGGATCTCTTGAATGTGTCCAAAGGATGGCACAGAAGTTATCAGAGGACTGCAACACCTTTATTATGAGGTGATGTTGGGAGAGTTGGGGTAGTCCATCTGGTAGAAGAATGCGCTCTGGCGAGGCCTTATGGTGGCCTTTCAATACTTAAAAGGGGGCTAATGAGAAGAAGAGATGTGTTTCTCCAGTGCCTGTATTATAAAACAAAGAGTAATGGTTTTAAACCGAAAACTGTAGATTTAGATTAGATCTAGTGAGGCACTGGAACAGGTTACTCAGAGAAAACGTGGATGTCCCTTCACAGGAAGTGTTCAAGGCCAGGCTGGATGGGGCTTTGAGCAACCTGGTCTTGTGAAAATGTCCCTGCCCATGGTAGGGATGTTGGACTTGGCAAGATTTAAAGGCTCTTTCCAACCCCAAATACGCTATGATTCTATGTGATCAATCAAATACCAAAAAAAATCCTAGTAGAATAGCATGGTGCTTATTTTATGTTATATTATGATAAGGAAACAAGAAATACTTAAGTAGTCAAAGACCTAAATACTACAATAGTAAAACAGGAGAGTTCTGTTAAAGTCTTCTTTTTATTACTTGTGTTAATTTTTCTAAGAGAAGATTTTTTAAAAAATTGCATAAACAAAATGAGCTATTTGAGTTCTTATCCTTCCCAGTACCTACCTGATCCTATTCTAAGATTTTTTTTTTTTTTTT
>VZTG01001346.1:230407-254882 GCA_013397845.1 Melanocharis versteri | reverse complement strand
TTCTGTTCTGGGGTATAATAATTTACACTCTATCTATATTTGTATAATGCATGAACTGTCATTTCCTTGAGTTACCACATAGAATAGATTTGACCATTTTCAGACTGGGAACAAGTTTTCAGAAAGATTTGTTATGTGAATTTTTATTTTGCAGTTTCAGAAATCACCTCTTTGTCATTTTCTTGGCAAGTTAATTGAAAGTTTATAACATGATAAGTACTAAAAACATCCTTTTGTTCTACCATAGAAGAATGGATTATATTTTGTATCTGACTCCTTAAAATTATATTTTTTCTTATTTTCTCTTTTTAATATGGTTATTTATTGAAATTCAGGTAATATTTTAAGACATAATGCATAATTCAGTACATTTTTTTTTTTTTACATTTGCTTTAATCGCCATATGTCAGCTTTTAAGTTTGAGAGCAAAAATAATCACTGTGCATGAATTCAGCGGTGAAGAGTAATATTTTTTTACCTAAGCTGCTGTTTATATGTTTTGGTATATATTTGCCTCGGTATACAACAGTACATTGAATAGGATTCATATATTTAATTGTTGGAAAATTCTGCAAAAAAACTTAAAAAAATAGACAACTTTTGCCATAAATCTTCCACATAGTTGTAATCTTTTCACTTGATTTTTAAAGTGCTTTCTACTTTAGGGTTTAAGTTTGTCAGGTACTTTTTCAGGCTCAGATGTAGTTGGGCCAGTGCTCAACAAAGTAATATGTTCACTGTAATGTCAAAGTACTTAATTTCCATGACTCTTAACATTATTCTTTTCTATCATTAACAGATTTTTAGTTTAAAAATAGCTTCTTACAAATCAACCCTTGCTGAATAAGAGAGTAGGAGGAGCAGCTGGACTGAGGAAGGAAGACTTGTAGAAAAAGCTCTTTTTGATTAAAAATGGCATAAGAAATTGTCCTCTTAATATATACTCATAAAAAAACCCCTCTCTTTTTAATGCAGTCATGTAATTCAGATTGTTCTTTATTATCTTTTCCCAGGCATTTTTTAAACAGGCAGTTATTACAGAAGCACACAAATGTCTTTATCCAGGAACTCCTGTCTTGAGCAGTACGTGTTTATGAGTGAAAAGCAGGTGCTCTCCTTTTTGCTCATCACCATTTGGACTGCTTTCAACTGATAATGCCTTTAAAAAATGTGAAGAACACCTGCCATCTTTATATCAGAACTGGTAGAACTAGTCATATTTTTAGTTTTGTTGCCAAGAATATCTTGTTTCTTGAAAGCTTCTATTGGACTCCCCTACCACTGATGTCAATCTGGATCAGTCCAGCTGTACAGTCAGCATTTCTTGGCAGTATGTTGTGAGAAGCTGGCTATACATGCTCTTTGTCTTTGAAATATTTAAACTACAACTTAGGAAAGAACTTATTTTGCTTTTCTTCCCTTTGCCCTTTACCAGCGTTTTTCTGTATTTTACTGTTATTCTTACCAGTTGGGTCTCATGTGATTTTTACTTATTACCTGCAGTGCAAAGAGCAGTTCTATGAATAAAGTATAATCTGTGTTTATATTGCTGAAGAGTTTATCCTGAGACATGGATCAAAGTCCTGATTCTGGTATTTTTTGGTGGTATTCAGCTACATACTCTAAACATCTAAATGTTGATTTCTGTGTGTAAGTGGATACCCTGTGTTCCTGTTACGGTTTGTGTAGACTGAGGTTCAGTTTAGTTGCACATATTTCTATATGCGTCTGGAGTCACCCGAGGAATCTCAGGATACCTAAGTTCATGGTTCTCAGGGACATAACTCAGTACCATAACGAGACTTTTACCACCGTAGAATTTGGGAATGGGGAGGGGACCACGCTCTGAATTAAAAGTCTGTGTGTCTACTGCTAGAAGATTATGATCTGGTGAAATATAAAGTTTGATTGAGTTTCTTCACAGTGTCTATTGCCATCTGAGAAGCTCTAGAATATCTTCTCTCACGTCCTGATTCCAGTATAAGTCTGTTCTCCTGAAATATCTACCAGTCCCTCATGGATATCTGTGATAAAGTCAAGTATCTTAAACAACATGAGGAATGCTGGCATGATCAACTCAGTGACGTCTTTATAGTCTATGAGCTATAGATGAATAATTTATTTTTAGAGTAATATATGTAATTAAATATTTTACTTTTATTCTAAAGAATGTCAGTAATCCTTTGCTTACTCACAGGAATGTTAGGATGGGATTGAAGATAGACTAATTAATATGAAATCTAGCTGTCTTGCAAAATTAAGTATTTCCATGTTGGATCATATTTCATAGAATTATAGAATGAATTTCCGCAAGTATATCATGCAATGGGAATTGGTTATTATAGTAAATATAATTTAGAAGTAGATGTAACTGTTATAAAAATTTATTAAATACTTGAGAAAGAAAACCAACTCTCCTTTTCTTTGTCTGTGAATCAATAAAACTTAGGCAAAGCAGGGGTATATTCCTTTGAAAATTATCATTTGTTTTCTTAGAATTAATGTTCAAATCAGATTTTCAGACTCTTTAAAAATAAAATTCTAATTCAGAGTACTTTGAGACTTATTCCATTATTTGGTGTATACAACATAAATGAAGATTTTGACGATCAAATTTAAGCCAGTAGGCTACAACCTATCTATTTAGGTATTTTACAGTACCTATATGTTGAATAAATCGTATGGGCAAAATCTGACTGTCTTGATATATTTTTAAAAATGAAACCTTTAAAACTTAGAGTTGCCCAGAGCCACAAATTGGTTTGCAATGATCAGCACAATTTCCTCTTCAGTGCATAAATTTTTGAGAAAGTATTTCAATAGAAAACTTACTAACATCATGGCATATATAAAATGAATGTCATTGTTGTTTTTTTTTTTCTTATTTCATTTTCCAGAAAGCTCAGAATTCTAAAGGACAATGGTGAGGAAGAAATGCAATGATGTGTGAATCAAATCTGTTGAAAAGGCTTAGCAAAGTCCACATACAGTAAAACTGATGGTCAAATTAAGGTTAGTGAGGCTTGGATCCATTAAAATTTCAATCAAATTTCAAAAATATTTCTCCAGCTGGATCCTGCTCTCACACAGTTTTGTTCCCTAAGAATTGGCTCTTTCCTATGACTCCCAAAATGCCATTGTCTGCCTCATATTTAAGCTCTTGATTTTTCTCCAAGGTTAAACAGCTCAGTTTAATTTTGTAAAGCACTAGCCAACATCAATCAGCTGTGCTACCACAGCCTTACTACTCATCTACTTCCCCTTACCACCACCTACGACCTACGCTGAGCCTGGTGTTGGTGCTTTAATCTACTGTACGTCCCCCAAATTTGTACCTGTTACCCAGGATCGTGCAGACAGATAAGCATCAGCAAAGAGCAAGGCATAAAAGCCTTTCAGGAGTCAAAACAGGGGCTTACAGAAGTGTTATGGTTTTTGGTTGTGTTGCAAGATTGCTGTATGTCTCCCATTGGTTGCAAAATGAAACTGCCATCCGCATTAGGAATGCATGTGGTATAGCATGATCAATAAAGTATTTTTTCTCTGATTCACAGACATTTTCTAGAGGTGACCATACTGTTGGGTAACTAGTAAAAAGCAAATGTTCTGCTACACAGTCTAATGCCTGAAACAGAAAGGATGTATCTGTGTGTGCATACCAATGTTACTATATGCCACTGCATATATTTTCTTTTTTTGTATCAGGTTTAGTAGAAGTAATATGAAATCTTAGTGGTTTTGCATCAATACGCACAATTCAAAAAAGATGTTACAAGTAACCGCCTTTTTCAGGTTAACTGGGTATTTAAAGTAATGGCATTGCGAGTTGAAAATGCCCCCATTAACACATTTTATAGCTCCTTGCAAGGATTATATTGTCGATGCTTAAGCCACGACATTCTTGAATAAACCTTATGTGGCTACACTCAGTTTAACACCTGGAAAGCCTGTGAGTCATGCTGTATGATTGATTTCAAGTACATCCCAAACAAAAGCATCGCACTGACAATTTCACATATAAGTTGCATCATTGACAATCAGAAATTTTGCTCAAAGTAACAGTGGAGGCTATGAGGACTAACAAACTCGAAGAGCTACCAGTCAAAAGTGGCTTTTTCAAAAAAGAATAGTACAGTAGACACCTGGTACTTGAGACAAGCTATTCATCTACACTTTCATTTTATTTGCTCTTTTTTAAAGCATATGAATAATGTAGTAAATATGACAAAATATGGACGCCATTTTTAAATGGTGAATAAACTTTGGAGAAATACATAATTCTATTTATCCTAAAATATTAATTTTTTGTACAATATACTCAAAAAATTTGATGTTTTGTCATCTTTCTAGTTTTTTTTAATGCATAATTACTAATCTGATGTGACAGGTGCTGATATTTGTAGCATCAAAAAAAAAAAAGTATAGGTTTTAAAAGTTCAAGTGAAGAGAAGGATTTTAAAAATTCCAAATGAAGACTGCACTGGACTGAAACTAGGTGCTTAAAAAAATTCCCCAAATAGACAATGAAATGAAGCTACAGACACAGATGAAAACAAAAAACAAAAGCCAAATCAAACAAAAAAACCCAAAATTAAAACCAAACCAAACAAAAAACCAAAAGCCAAGCCAAACAAAAATCCCAAACCCAAACACAAACCCAAAACAAACAAAACAAAGCAAAACAAAACCAACCAAACCAACTAAACCAACCAAACAAAACAAACAGAAAACAACAACAGCAACAAAACAAACAAACAAACAAACAAACAAACAAAAAAACCCCAAAGAAAAGCAGGCACAAAAAAAAAATAGTAACATGGGAAACCAGCAGAGGTAATTTAAGAAATTACTAAAGAGTTTTGTAATTACTAATTATTTTGTAAGATTTGTGGCATATTTTTGCTTTTGCTCTTTCTTTGAGATGGTTTCACTTGGAAACAGAGAGGTAAATGGAGAAGAGAAAATATTCCAGCAGTATTTTTTGACTCACCAAAGTCAGGGCATAATAAACATTTTCAAAATATTTTATTTTTATATAAAATATCCATTTTGTTTTGTTGAATTTCATAGATTAAAACTACTTCTCTTTCTGAACAATTTGCTAGAAATTTCATTCAACATAAGTCATCAATCAGTTTTCAAGTGACAGATGAATTAGGAAGCGTAACTATTTACGGGATGCACTTTGGGAAACAATTTGATCAAATTCTCATCTCTAGTATTGAGATATAAATTTAGATCTAATCTAAGTTTTTAAGAACTTTAACTAGGATTTTAAGAATTTAAAAAGGATTTTTAGAATTTAGCTAGGATTTAATACTACTTTTCACCAATGTAATTGAGAACAGCATTCACCTTACTGTTTTTCTGAAAAAAAGGTCTCTCTTAGGGTAGCTTCTCCTTTCCCAATATTGAAACAAATCAAAGCCAGGAGAGTTGTAAGTATGTACTTGCCTGAAAGGAAAATGCTTAGTTAATGCTATCAGCACTCAGCTTGAAGCTGCTTCCAGAATCAGAGATAAATGTAGCCAATATTCTGGCAATGGCCTGAGGATAAAAGCTTCCAGTTACAAGAGCAGAAAATGCCACAAGTACCCATGCTTCCTTTTCTTCCAGCCACATAATATCCCACCTCAAGGACTGAAGGTGGATGGCTAAATGATGACAGGAATTGAGCTTACTCATATTACTTAGATAATTCAAATTTCATACCAGTCTGTACGAGCTGTAGTTTGACACATTTTTATTGAAAGCTATTACAGCTACTGCATTAGTTACTCAGAAATGCGTAAGTTGGGTGATACAAGACACGTTGTAAGTCATAATTTATAAGTGAATTGTATACCTTTAGTCAAAGGATATAAAGTTATATACATGTAGTAGTTTAAAATAAAAGTAAGATGAGCGTGAACGGCCGGCACCTACTACTACACCGCCGTCCTTCAATCCCAGGGAGCCAGGCTGCGGCCGGGGTATTATCGGTGCCGGAGGAGGAGATGAAAGAGGCTGAAGGCAGCTCTTCGGGAAGGCATGAGGTTTATTCTTGGGGAGCGGAGGTTTCAGGAGAGGAGCATCAGGAACATAGGAGTAACAAGGGCACAGCTCGATAACACAATAGATACAGAGGGGTAGGGGCGGGGATACGTGCAATCAACCAATGGGGGTAACTCAAGGGGGTGGTACAAAAGAGGGAAAGCATAGCAACATCCAATCACTATGCTAAGGGGCGGAGAAGGGAGGGACAGGCAGCCAGCCTAAGGCAGGAAAGTTTCCCAGGCACAGGAAGATTTGGCGGGGAATGAGGGATTGTGGGAAGGAGAAGGGTGAGGGGAAGCGCCATCTTAGGCAATGACCTTCCACATATACACTCATGTACTTTATTAACAATCAAGAAAAATACAGAGCAACAATATGAATATGCAACAATTTGAGTTCCTTTGATGCCAAGTGAATCAGTACAAGCGTCTACATAACTGCATCTTTAAAGCAATTAATCACAATTACCATTTTCTGACTTAAAAAAATTAAATCCTGAATCTGACAGAAAACAGTTTTTCAAGGGAGATGCAAAACAGATTTGTCATGAGGGAGATATAGGCATAAAATCATGAGCAGAATCTAAGAATATAACAGCTGGACATAGAGCAATATAGAGACCAGTTAGACAAAAAAGATCCAGGATAGAAAATAATTACAGAAAACAAACCGAATATCCAAAAGTCGTTCCACCTTTATTTTGACAAAAACATGCAAAATGTAAAGATTTTCTCTGGGAAATAAACAGTTTTAATTACCAAAGTAGAATCTGTATCATGGAAAAAATTATTTTTAGATCGATGGGAAAGTATTGTCTTCATGTTTGTGATAGCTTGTGATTACCCACTTTCTTTTATTTAAATTGATGTGGGTATTATTAGTTCTACTTAACATAATCAGGTAATTGCTTCGTAAATTCTGCTTTTTTTTTCTTCATTGGTTATTGTTATTGATTTGTAATATCAGTGCTAACTATCTTAACAATTATTTTAATTGGAATGGTCAGAATTGCCAAGTTTTCTAGTTAATTTAGAATCTGAAAATAATTGCTTCAGATTTTTGAGTCTTAAGGCTACACAATCATCCCATATAATCCCATCACAATCATCCCATCAGGGAGCCTCTACTCCCTGAAACTTCAGCCAAATTTGGATGAACTCACAAACCAAGATATAAATATTAAACTGAAGAAACAAAAGCAACAAAAGAGATTAAGGGTGGGAAGTAAAGTAGTAAAACCTCTATGAGGTAGAACTGATGATGCTTTCCAGCTACAACCCAATTTATTGTAACTGCTGCCTATGGTTTAAATAAGTTATAGTTACCAGCATAAAAGTCTGCCTACTTAAGTTCCACTTCTGCTGTATTTCTCTTTCATTTTATTCATCTGCTGCACATATGATATTATTTTAATGGTTTAAAAAATATTTTTAAACCAGTATTTTCTAATGTAGAACTCTAGATATCAAAAAGAACTAATAAGTATTTTATCTCCCTTTAGTAATTTCAATATTCTTATATGAATTTAGAAAGCACAATGCTACATAAATATTCATAGGTTATACTTAAACTGTAAATGTGTAGGAGGAGGGCATACCTTATTTCAGTAATGACAACCTGCCCTGTATATGCAAATTGCACTTGAAAGAGTTCTAAACGGACATACATGAACTCAACTCTTCCCCTAGCTCAAACGCATCTATGGCACAGACTTCACCTCAGCATGTAAAGAAACCTGAAGAACCTGTAACAGAAGATTCTATCCAATTTGAAATTCTCAGTTCCTCTTTCCCAAAAATCCATTCGGTTTTGAATGTCACTTTCCGTTTAGGTAGCACAAAACAAATCTCAATGCTCTTCTTTTATTTTAAGACTTTTTCTTGATACATTGCCTGTGGCAGGTGCAGCATTCTCACCTACTCCATATTAAAAGAATTTCTCTAGTATCAGTAGAGTAAATACTCTAATGTTTGTACTTGGGAAGGCAATTCCCAAAACCAGTGAAATAGGCAGATGACCTGGTTTTAGAAGTCATTCTTAGAAATGGTTTTAGGACCACATTTTTAAATTTAGCATAGCTGACATAACATTTAGAGTACTTTGCATTGCTATGAAAAAAAGAAAAAAAAATACAATATTGCTTAATCAGACTTCAGCAGATAGAGATAAGAAACTGTAATTGGAAAGTCCCAGCTATTTACTCCAAGTCATTTAGCTATACTTGGAATTTCTATCAGATGCTTTATGCTGAGTTATACTGAAGACTAATAAAAATAATCACTACCAAATAAAAATGGTAGTGATAAGTCTATATGTCAGTTTATTTCAGTGTCAAGGTTTCTATTATTCATTATGGCCTGTGCTGATTATAACACAGTGATAGATCAACATTTGTCCACTAGAGAGTCACTAAGACTAACTATCTAAATTTAGTTCAGAAATCCTGGAGAGTTAAATAAATGCATTCCCCTGATTGCATTTGTGTATTTCATGTGTCAAACATGAAATGGAACATTAAGTTAGAAGTTAAAGAGAAAAAAAGATGCTGTGACTGAACAATGAAATATAGCATATTAATACCACTGTGTGTAGTTTTTATGCAGAGAGGGCGGGATGAAATGGCTAGAAATGGCTAGGAAACTCTCTTTGGGGGTAGAAATTTCTTATATTAATTCTCCATTTACTTCTATTTTAAAACTTCATTTACAGTATTTCAACAGTCCATGACTTATTCTGAAAGTACATTTATTCATTAACAACTCTACACATACATTTATAACAAAAAGAATTAACATCATAAATAGAATTTTAATATTGTAAATATTTACAGAAGGATTGGGTATGATGTTTTAAAAAACACTTTGCTATCCTACTATGCCTTGGGAATCTATCTGCATATATCTAATTAAGCATTTAAGCTTCATGTGAAATATTCAGAAGATTGGAAATTCTAAAATTAAATTATGTGACTGTACAGTCCAGGCTGTACAGATTGTTCATTTCATCCTGGGTTATGATGTACTCCACATATATATATATATATATGTTCATGTACTCATCTTCCATTTATATTCTTGAGAGAATTTAGAGTGTTTTTTGACTTGCTTAATGAATACTTCTTCAAATTCACAATGCTTAAGGGGTGAGCCCGAGTATCATTTCTACTCCCCAATTGTCCTCTGAAAATTGCAATTTTATCTTATATATAAGATATGTATTTCAAGGTAGGTATAATATATCATTGTGGTTTCACCCCAGCCAGCAACCAAGCCCCACAAAGCCACTTGCTTATTCTCCCACCACCAGGTAGAGAATTGGAAGGGTAAAAGCTAGAAAACTTGTGGGTTGAGATAAAGACAATTTAATAGGAAAAACAGAAGTTATGCGCACACGTAAAGCAGAACAAGGAATTAATTCACTGCTTCCATGGGCAGGCAGGTGTTCAGCCACCTTCTGGAGAGCAGGGCCCCATCACATGAAGTGGTGACTTGGGAAGACACACACCATCGCTCCAAATGAACCCTTTTCTTCCTTCTTCCCCCCACTTCATACATTGAGCACGATGTCCTATGGTCTGGAAGATCCCTTTGTTCGGTTGGGGTCACCTGTCTCAATCTCTGTCTCCTCCCAACCTCCCATGCTCCCTCAGCATCCTCAGCAGCACAGCAGTATGAGGAGCAGAACAGGCCTTGGCTCTGCATAAGCCCTGCTCAACGATAACAAAAACATCTCTATATTATCAACCCTGTGTTCAGCACAAATCCAAAATATAGCCCTTTCCCAGCCACTGTGAAGAAAATTAACTCTACCCCAGTCAGTACCAGCAAACTTATACAGATATAAGTATATATATATATAATCCAAGGCCAGGTTGGATGGAGCTCTGAGTAACCTGATCTAGAGAAAGGTATCCCTGCCCATGGCAGATGATCTTTAAGGTCCCTTTCAATCCAGGCCATTCTACGTTATGAAGCTATACATTTTTAATTTAGGATTTAATACATTTTTAATTTAGGATTTCCTGTGGGTTTGCTTTTTTTTGGATGGTTTTGTTTTCTCCTAAAGTCAAAATTCACAACAGTCTCATGTTTGATGATGTGGAATGCTGTATTGGGAGTCTCTTTTGAAAAATTTAAATTCAAAACACATGAATTATGAACCTGAATTCATTGGGCAATGAAGATAATGTTCATTATGCTTCATCTGTATGGACCTATCTAAGCATTAACAATCCTGGCTTTCTTCAGTAAATGTACTATCAAGGATTTATTTCCCCTGCCTTGTACAGCTATTAGAAGCTGGATTCTAAAGGCATGTGTAGGTGCTTATCTCTCACTTTCATCTGTAGGAACACCTCCATATTTGATCCATAAAAGAGATCACCCATAGCATAAAATACATATATCACAGATGACACAAGAAGTCCAAAAGAAGAGTGTTTTTAAAATTCTGCCTCTCCCTTAAACTTAATTGTCTAAGGCTGTAATGTATCTTTTTTAAATAAATATGAGTAGTTTTTTCTTTTATTTTGAAATGAGCAGTCTGTAATACTTGTGTTGTTACTCCTGCCTATGTTTTGTTATACAGCAAGTTACACTACTTGTTCAACAAATTAGATTTGTGCTCAGTGCCCTCTTCTGCCTGAACAAATCCATACCCATCTGCTGAGTTATAACTTAAGCTTGTAGCCACCACATCTGCAAAATTTAGCACATGATACAGTTGAGGATACAAAACCCATGAACCTTTGGAAAAACAATAATAAGGAGCGTGACCCTTGCATGATGATGAGGCTATTCTCCTCAGCTTTCTCCCATCAGTCTTGCATATAAAGTCAGTCTTGAATGAAAAATGCTGAAGCACTCTAGAGCAAGGACATAACCTGGACTTGTTTTCCCCAAATAACCTTCCATGAAGAATACCTTTATTGTTATGCTGCATAATCATGCTATTTATGTACATTCCCAGTTAAAAAAAAAATATATATATTTTCATAGGTAGAGAGAGGATTTGGGTGATTAAGAGCTCAACAGGCAGTGCAAGGATGTTCTATAATGCCACAGAAGATGCTGAGTTCAAATCCATGCTCTTAGTGTGTACGACTGATCTCAGTGTCTAAATGAACCTTGGTGATTAAGAAAATCAGTATTACTAATAGTGAGTAACTAGGGTTACGTATGCATTTTATGATTTTCTTGGTTTCTTGCTTCTAGAGGAAACAGGGCAGAAATAGATGCATTTTTCCTTTTTTTGTCTTTGTAAACTGTCAAAAAAAAGTCAAATCTAATGCTATTATGAAAGTTTAGTCTTTCTGTTTTCTCCTTCATCTAAAAAAAATAGTTGCAGACAGGTATGAGAAAAAAAAGGTAAGTCATATACTGTCAGATGAAATGTATTTATAGTTGTTTGAACTTTTTGTCAACATTATAGGTTAAGTTTCATACTACAAAGTTCATCACCATGTTCATAGAGCAGCCTCATTAGGAGCAATTGTACAGAAGCAAGGCATTTTTTGAGGAAAGCGTGTTAAAATACCCTTGAAATAGAGGTAAAATAATGTGGGGTTTTTAGTACAGCACTTCCTCTGGCTCTCTCTCTATGGCCTACAGTCATGTCACGCACCCTGAGAGACCAGTTACAGGATTATGGTGCATAGTTACTCTGTCTCTACATGTAATGGAGAAGTCTTTTCCGGTGGTATATTTGTAATTTATGACTGAGACAATAGTACAAAATAAAACAAAATAAAATATTGAAGATCAGAAGAACATTCAGAAATCCTTATGTCAATCCAAAATCTGTGTTTCCAAGTCTAAAAAAAAGTCTACAAGATCACACCATCCTCCATATTCTTGGCTAGACACTTGAAGTACAAAAACATTCAGCTGAGATTTCGGAACCACTAGGAGTGGTGTTAGTGTGACAATCATCACATATGAGGAAAAATATTATCTATTTTCTTCTGCTGAATGTTAGCTAAACTGGTTGAAGTATCCTTAAAAAATGACTGTTTTGGGTATATTAATACTTGGAAAACAATTAGAATGAAACTGGATGTCATTCAGTGACTTAGTTTCTCTTTAAACCAGCTAGTCTTAGCTAACTGTACAGTTTTGTAGGTTAAAAAAAAGGACATTACTTAGCATGACGGCTGGACAAAAAAAGGTCAACAAATGAAGGCTTGCATGGAAAAGTTACAGTTAAAGAAAAACATAAGAGAGTATTAGTAAAGATCTAGTGCTTTTCAATAACCATTTTTACTACTAGAAATCTAACATGTACAAACTAGGTGAATCAAGTCAAGACACTCAGATACAACAATTCTTAATGCTTTCACTAAGGAACCAATAGATTGGTATTGTTAAATTATGTTAATGCTTTAATGCTATGCTGTATTATGCATAATTTATAACTCTAGTGCCAAAATGCATGAGTGCAGTTCTCCTGATTAGATATTTTAAGAGCTGAGAAATCTGCAAACTCTCTGGCTGACTTTATTTTATTTAGCAAATCTGCTAATGGAATGTTGTTTTAACATATTCACAATGAGTAGATTTTAGAAGAATGATGGATGTATCAATAAGTTTTGTCGTAAGGAGTGTACGTGGATAATCCATGACAGCATTAATTACTTCAATGTATCATGTTAACAAAAATAAATTAGGAGTAGACTATCACAGACTACTACACCTGATTAAGATGTCTCATGCTTGTTTCTGTAGAATATGTAAAATTCCCTCTGTTCTATGCATTTAAAGATAACAGCATAACTGTTAAAAATAACAGAATAAAGTGTGAAGTGTCACTTGATTCTGAATTTTAATGCTGAAACCATGCTATTTTTTATTCGGTGAAGTCCTTCATAAGCATTTCAAGTAGTGACAATTTTTTATGAATTCTGAATCTCATTTGCAGGTGAAATAACCTACTTTGGTGCTGCAGAAGCAATTGAGGAGATTTGGCAGTAAAGATGACATCAGAAGACAGTTTTAAAAAACTAGGCTTCTCTAAATTTAGGTCATATGTCAGGCTAGATAGCTATGGTTTGAAGAAAACTCCTGGCTTATTAAATCCAAATCCTCCCATCAATTATTTTACTATACATTCTTTTAAGTATAGCAATCATAATCCATCTTATATCGATATAGGGGGGTTGACTCCTCTGTTACCACGGAAAATCCATGTCAGAGACTCATGATTCCAACAACAGGAAATTTCTAGCCTAAATTTATTCACAATTAGTCCATTCCTATCTGCTCCAAACTACCAGTTTTCTTTATTAGATGATATGTCCTCAATTGCTTAATACTCTGGCCATTCTTCTACTTAGGATAGTCGGTGTGCACCATGATCTTTCTCTGTCCACTTTTTAGTGTCTTTATGCAGTAATACTCACCTTTTATCTTTCTGAATATAAATGACTCAAAACCATGTAAAATTCCAGAAGGAACGCCTTATGAACAAAAAGTAATACTTCCTCTCTTTCCTGAGAAATCTTTTTCTAAAAGACCAAATCTGCCTTTTCATTACCTTGTGATCAATATTAATCACCCTGCCATGACTCTTCTGATACCATCACTTTATGACAATATACAAGATTAGAGCAACTGTTTGTCAGTCCATTAATTTCTACACATGGCATGTTGTATTTTGAGCTATCAGGTTATATTCAATTCTTATTAATGCAGGTCAATGTTCTTCCTGCTCTCCTTCTTATTTTATATCATCCGAAATCCATTTTCTCCCTAACAAACAGATGAGAAGGAAAAACCACAGAGCTGCAACTAATGCAAAGCTGTAGAAGATCAAGGTCCCCTGTAGCCAGACTAACACATGCAGTCTGAATCACACTTGAAATTTTGCTTTAAATGGTTTATATAACTAAACTGGACCAAATCCTGAATCTAACAATTAATTGTTACAAAAAGGAACATTAAATTATTTTTTTTTCCCTGAGATAATAGCTGTTCAAGGTTCTTATTGTTTACACCTGTATTTTTTTTTTTTTTTTTTTTTGTGGTGGCACTCCTCTTGTACACATAATTCATTCTCTAATTATAAAGATTTATTAAATTAATCATTTTCAGCAGTTCTGATATTGAAAATATCAGGTAGTATCTGACTCTTTATCCAGCTACACAAAACTATTTAAGGACTAGAAAATGAAGTATTGCTTTAATAAATTTTTCATTGACTTTGGATGTGACATCTGCCAGAACATGTAAAGGAATACGGCTTGAAGAGGCAAGGGAGATGTGAAGTGATATTTGGTGAGACTGGTTGTGAGAAATTTATATCTAAAGAGAAACTATATTATTCATATGGACATAAAATATTTTAAGAAACATAAGTATTTGACTATCTCAAACACATGCTCTTCTATGAGCTGCAACATTCCTGATAGTTTCAGTTGTCAAGAAAACTGAGAGGTTTTTACATCGTTCTTAGGTTTTCACTTTACTGAGAAAGTCACATTGGATTCATTCTTACTAGAGCATTCACCATTATGATTTTCTGACTTCTAATCCCTCTAAGGAGAAGTTATCTACAAGCACAGTTGTTGAGACACAGCCAGGCAAGTATTTTTTAATTGGCTGGTTCTTCACTCAGATTTCTATACAGTTAACATATATGGATGAGTCCACTAATCTCAGTAAAAATTATATTCTTACATACATTCAAGAATCAAAATAAATTTGTACTTCATTTGTTCAGTTTGTTTGGAAGGCCACTCATAAGTGAAAAAATGATACATCTCTCTCTACCCTCCTCTTCAGGAATGAGCCTGTTATCTAAAATTTCAGCAAAGTATTTCACAACATATGAGTAATCTGAAAGAGGACCAAAACAGAATACACCATCAGCAAGAGTGTTTCTGGAGACCATTTTTTTCACTGGGACAGTGAGGTTACACATGTGCCAATTTGTCATCAAAAGAAAAGCAGAGAGATAATTTACTAATCCATGATGATAATTAAAGGAGAAAATATGACTATTAATTATAATGAAAAAAAATTATAGAAAAAACTCTATAATAACTGTTCCTATATATAAGAAGAAATGTTCAATTCTTGCCCAAACTTCAGGGGGTAAAATGAGTGAATATAATTTTTCCATTTGGATTATTGAGAAGGTAGTTATCCTACTTCAACATCCCATTACATAGATGATCCTCTGTCTCCAGTCATAAGGAAAGGGAATCCTCTTCATGCTTTCTACTAATCATCTGGGAAAGTATGAAAAAGTTCTAGTAAATTATATCTGTTAAGATGCTTTTTCTTCCTTTGCGTTTTTATAATTTTATTTCCTTATAGTTTGATTTCTTACACTCAGGAATTACAGAGAGGAGGTATGTAGTAAAAAAAAAAATTATGTCTCCAATTTTCCTGGATGAAATCACTCTTCGACTGAGGTTGATTTTTGGGAGAAAAGCAAATCAAGACATATTTTGAACAAGCTATGGTTTCCAATAGTGGCAAGGCGAAGGGACAAGAATTAAAGACTCATCAAAATAATTTGCTTTTTTTGGATTGGGATAAGATATCCTTCATTCAGTCTTGGAAATAAGTGAAATAGAGGAAAGAAAATTTATTTTAATTTTTTTTTTTTTTTTTTTTTTACTTGTATCAGTTAGTGGTTTCTATTTACCTTATTAGTCAAAGGGAAGAAAGCTGAAAAATGAGTAAAAAATATCCAAACTATGCGAATTGAGTCATGACCATACACAGTCCTTTCCCCAAATTTGAGACATGCTGAACAGTGGAAATGAAATATGAATAATATCTTTATTGACTCATAGTATAGAATCATAAACTATTTAAGGTTTGAAAATATCTTTAAGATCACTAAGTCCAACTGTTAACCCAAAAGATCTATCTACACAGTTTTTCAACACCTTAAGAAAAAGTCATTCCACCAATTCCCTTGGCAGCTTGTGTCGATGCCTGAAAACCCTTTTGATAAAGAAATTTTTCCTAATATCCAATCTAAACCTCACCTGGAGCAACCTGAGGCCATTTCCTTTTGTACTGTCCCTTGTTACATGGGAGAAGAGACTGAAATGCACCTTGTCATAATCTTTCAGGTAATTGAAGAGAGCAAGAAGCGTTGCCTCTGAACCTCCTTTTCTCCAGGCCAAACAGCTCCACTCCCCTCAGACACCCTCATAAGATTTGTGCTCCAGATTCTTTCCCAATTTTCTTGCCCTACTCTGGACTTACCTCAATGTCTCTCTTATAGTGAAAGGCACAAAACTGAACACAGGATTCAAGGTGTGGCCTCACCAATGCCAAGTATGAGGTAAAATCACTGCTCTGGTCCTTCTGGCCACACTGTTGCTGATACAGGCCAGGATGGCATTGGCCTTCTTGGGCACATGGGCACACCGATAGCTCATGTTCAGCCGCTGTTGACCAGCATCCCCTGGTCCTTTTCCTCTGGGCAGATTTCAGCCACTCTGCCCCACTCTGTTATATTGCATGGGGATGTGGTAACCTGAATACAGGACTTGGCACTTGGCCTTGTTTAAGCTCATGCAATTGGCCTCAGCCCATCATCAATCCAGCCTGTCCAGATCCCTCCAGATCTCCTGCCATCCAGCAGATCAACACTCTTGCCCAGCTTGGCATTGTCTGCAAACTAAGGATGCACTCAGTCCCCAGTCCTCTCAACCAGATTGTCAATGAAATTTTAAACAGAACTGATGTCAATACTGAGCCTTGAGGAACACCACCAGTGACTGGCCACCAACTGGATGGAACTCCAATCACCACCACTCTCTGGCATTGGACATCCAGCCAGTTTTTACTCATCAAAGAATGCACCTGTCCAAGCCATGAGCAGCCAGTTTCTTCAGGAGAAGGCTGTAGGAAACAGTGTCAAAGATTTACTAAAATCCAAGCAGACAACATCCACAGCATTTCCCTCATCCAGTAAAAGGGTCACTATGTTATAGCAGATAAGGCTGGTGAAGCAGGATGTCTCTTCCATAAATCTGTGTTGGCTGAGCCTAATCCCTGATTGTCCTGCACATGCTCATGATGGCACTCAAGATGATATGGTCCATGATCTTTCCCAGCACCAAGATCAGGGTGACAGGCCTGTAATTCCCTGGATCCTCCTTCCAGTCCTTGTAGATAGGCATCACATTGGCTAACCTGCAGTCAGCTGGGACCTCCCTGGTTTAATCAGGACGGATGATAAATGATAGACAGTGTTCTAATTCTGGTTTTGTGTCCTAGTTTGTATATGTCCAAGACAACAAAGACATGCTACAGAATTTAGTCTCTCCCAATCTCATCTTGGAATGAAGCATCACAGAGAAAAAATACAAATAACCAAACTCCACAACTTCCTTATTGAACCATTTTCTTTTTTCATTACTTCTTGTAAATTGATTTGGAAAACAGACTACATTATCTCCCACTGTAACAGATACAGGTGATTTCCTGCCAGGAGGTTCAACTGAGAAGTAATAATATTCTGACTCGACAAAGTAATTCAAATAATGGTGTAAATCTCATTAGAAATAATGCATACTTTGAGAGATAATCCTAATCTTCAGTCAATTACTTTCTCTATTTAATTAAACTAATTTGAAACATTTTTTAAATACAAAAATAAAAATCTGAGACCAACAAAAACCAAGGAGTGACCAGTAGTAAAGGATTTATAATTTCAAGGATGTTTGGAATAGGTGAATAAATATAATATGATATTGCATTGTCCAAAATGCTAATTAATTTCATTTAGTGTTCTAGTTAAAACAGTTTGTTGTTTAGACACTTGCAATGCTTTTACAGGTGGTCAACGAAGAGTTTTCTCTGTATAGTCATCATGTAGAGTAAAAGGCATGCTTGTAAATATATTAGTGATAGCTGTCTAAAGAATTACTGAAGTTAATCTACTCAGAATAAGCATAAACCACTCCTTTATTTAGTTGAATAACAAATTATGTTTTGGTGTTCTTTTTAACAGATTATTTTTATCATCAAAAATAATCATTCTGCCTCCAACACTTTGAGATTTGTTAGATAATATGCAGAGTAAACGATACATACTGGACAAATTTATAATAATAAAAATATGCAATGATGCAGCAGAGAGTGAGATATGTGAAATGAATCTGGTCTCAAGTTTCAGCTCACTCAAGATAGTTGATTTTATATGCTGACCTTTGTTCGTCTTCATCTTTCACCAGTTGCATCAACTCTGTGATTTCACAGAAATGAATTTAGGTTTTTAAACTAACACTACTTTTGAAATTAACTGTGATTATTTCTTCTAATATGCTAACTGCATTAGTCTTTTCTTGTCAGTGCCCACTTAACAGTCCCCTAGTGCCCTCTTTGAAGAGCCTATTCCAGTCTCTCAGCTTCCACATGGAACTTTGCACAGGCTCCTTGTGGCTACTGCTATAGCTGCTCTCATTCAGCCAGACCAAATTTTAGCCAGCTCCAGAGGACTTCTCTATCTACCTTTGCTTTAGGAGGCATCTGATTTTCAAAATATGTATTGACTGTGAAGACATGAGAAGAAATTTGGAAGGCAGAAGGCACCTCACAAGGAGGGAATCACTATTGGAAATATTTTAATTTATGGGCAGTAAATTGCTAGACACTGAAAGGTGTTGGCATGGCCCAAGAGTTTCAGCAGATCTCATTTTATGCCTGCCATTCTTGTTTCTTAGGCAGTTATCATCACCAAATGGCATCTATCCATCCTTTTAGAGTGACCAGTGAATTCACAGGACAAGGATTTTTCTTAGGGTAGTTATAATACAGCGCTTACTGTTTGTTGGGCACCAGAGAATTGCCAAAGACATCCATGACTTTCTTTGACACATTTTCCCCAACAGGGCTTTGAGGACATCCATATCCTGTTCAGTAGACATTCAGTACAGTCTGTACCTATGTAAAGATGAACAGCCTTTCTTTGTAACGCAAAGCCAGGTAAATTTATTGGACCATAACAAGGCCAGGTTGGATGGGGCTTTCAGCAACCTGGTCTTGTGGAATGTGTCACTGCCCATGGCAGAGGGGTTAGATCACTTCGGAGGCCCCTTTCAACACAAAGAATCGTATGATCAGGATAGTCTAATATATCTTGTCAATGACATTTAAAAATTCAGAACCCTTCAGCCGGGAGCAGAATACAGTCTATTACTTGATTTAGAGAGGAGATTTAGTGACTTTTTCCTCCTCAATTGCTTTTTCTAGTGTTTTTACTCAAGCAACTCTACCTATGCAAGCTGTAATGTCAGTTCCTCCAGAACCGCAGTAAGAAATTCATTCAGATTTCAGATTAGATTTTATTTTTCTAATTATCAACTCCTACATCCAGGTAGTTATCTCTGTGAGGATGGCATGGATTCCTTTCATCAAAAGAAGGATGAGCAGAGTAAAACATTTAGCATGTGAAATCACATAGACCTGCTTTTGGTTTTAAAAGAAAGGAGCAATTTGCAAGATGACACATTCTACCTCCATTTTAAAGAACATGAGTATTTCTGTTTCCATATTTTCTGAAATAATTTTGTTTCTCTGTCCCCAGATGTCAGCATTCCTCTTCTACAGTCATTATCCTCAGCTTTCTCATTTTTACTGTTTTTTCAATTGTTGAAATCTCCCTTGACTTCCTTCTCATCTTTTGCATTCAGTCAGGCTGAGCTGTCTCATAAATCATCCCCCAATAGTGTAGTCTCTGGTTTTATGGCTTTCAGAGCCAAAAGCTTGTTAATGTGACATTAGTCATTAAAAAGCATATCATTTACTTAAAAAAAATAAGACATGAATGAAGCCAGGGAGGACAACTCTTCCTTTGCAACATGCAAAAAGTTTCAGCAATAGACACCATGATTCCATGAACTTCAAGGCACTCTACTAGACACACCGGAATTATAGTATTTAACTCGCTTCTTGTGCCCTGCTTATCCCAGACTGAATATAGGTTAATTAAGAGAAAAAATGGGCCAAACTTAATCTTCAAAGAGGAACTTTAATAAATTAAGTCATTAAAAACTCACTTCAAGCTATGGCCAATTCTTTTACAATATTAACCATCACCACAGATAAAAAGGTGGTCAGGTTTAACACTCATATTCCAAATTACTTTTGAGTATGCAATACCACAGAGCTTATACTTAGCACTGATGGAGAAGAACCTTGAGTGTCCTGAGGCACCAAGGCCAAAGTGATGAAGCTTAAGAGCTTATTGGCAAGAGAAATTGGGACTGATCTTGCCTTTCTTCCTTGCCTTTTCTCTAGAAAGACATGCAGAGTTGGTATGTCTCCTCTGCTCCTAGTACTACTTATTTCATTTTGTCTTGTGTATTTGGGAGAATGTCCTGTCTGTTTACAGTCTGTTGTGCTTATCTTGGCCTTGGTCTGGCATTTTTTGATGCTTGGATACCTCTTATATCCAGCTTATTCTGGTTTCAGCTAGGATAGAGCTAATTTTCTTCTAGTAACTGCTATAGTTCTGTGCTTTGGATTTAGGATGAGAGTAATTCTGATAATACAGGGATATTTTCATTATTGCTTAACTGTTCTTGCAGAGTCAAGCCCTTTTCTGCCTCTCATCCCACCTCACCACCGCCAGGACAGCTGATCCCAATGGACCAAAGGGATATTCCGTACCATATGACATCATGCTCAGAATAGAAAGCTGAAAGAAACCTGGACAAGGGGCTGCTGTTCAGGAGCAGCTTGGGCATTGGCTGGTGATTAACAATTGTTTTTTATTTTCATCAGTTGTTTTTCTTCTGTTTTCTCTCTCTGTTTTTGTTTGGTTTGGAGGTTTTTTTCTCCTTTTTTTTCCCCCCTTACTACTACTATTATTATTATTATTATTATTATTATTATTATTATTATTAAAATATTTTATTTACATTATTAAAGTGTTTTTAGCTCAACGCATGAGTTCACTTATCTTTACTCTCCTGATTTTTTTCCCAGTCTCACCAGGGGTGAAGTTGCAAGCAGCTGTGTGAGTCTTAGCTGTAAACTGAGGATAAGCCACAACATAATTATATCCTTCTTTCTTTGCTTATGTGAGGATGATATTGTTCACATGCACATGTACTATTTTGTCTGACTACGCTCTCAGAATGTTACAAAATACTTAAAATACTGTTGTTAGTTACACAATTTCAGTATGTTTCCAGTTGAGTTCAAGGAATGCTCCTTTTAATTATATATTTTCACCAGTACACTTATATTATTTACCATGTTACAGGTCTCTTATTTGGGTAAAAGTAACTGGAAAGATAGTGCCCTACTGATTAGAGAATAAGCACAGCTAGAAAGCGTACCTGAAGAGATAAAAAGCAAGAATGTTATAACACAGCCTCTTCTTAATGTTAGAAGCAGACAGAGTGATATTATAAATAACTTTGGAATTAAGTTCTGAATAAGAAAGGGCAGGCTAACAAACTTCTTCAGTCTCCAACAGATTTTTTTTTTCATTTGCCTACAGGAGGAAAATAAAATGTAGCTTATAAATAAAAGCACTTTAAAGTGATTGATTGAAGTTGCCAGAGAGAATTTGATTTTAAAAGCACTATTCCCACTTTAACTCTCAGGATCAAAAGAGTGACCTATGCCTTGTTACATACTTCAAGACACACTCTCTTGCTGGTTTAAATCAGTAGAAAGAAATTGGTAACTACATTTCCACAATAAAATGTCCAAAACATTTCCAAGACAAACAGAAAATCCTGTCAACCCAGGAAGCAATCATGCTTTGGATTAGGATATTTTAATAGCAAGTTTGTTTGCAGAGGATTTACACTGTACGGTTCAGGACCAGGCAAGGGGTTTATGAATGAGGTCTAGCCCAGTGTCCTCCACCTGCAGAAAGCACCAGCGAAAGTGCTGTCACTGCTGTGTTTTGAACTTTACAAAGATGACTGCCATGGCTTGACCACTAATCTCCCTTTGTTTTCTTCTCTCAAAAGCTCAATTAGCCAAAAAGGAGACATCAAGAACAACTATTAAGCAAGAATTGGGACTGAAAAATCCTCAGTCTATATTCAGCCACCTAAATAAACAAATATTTCAGTCTTGGAATGTATTGAGTTCCTGCATGTTCCACTGCTGAACCAACAGCATTTTCAAAGACAAATATTCAGTATCATTCTGAAAAAATGGACCAAATTTCTGCTTTCTAATTTTTATTATATTAGGTTTTAGATCTCTTTTTAAATACTAACCATTAAAAATTTGGTGTGCCGTTTGTGCCAATACACTTCTTGCAGAACCTCTTGCACTACTGTGGTGGTTTAATTTACCAAGAAAGATCTCACTGCTCTTTTTCATATAAGAGGAAAAAAGCACAAAGCAAAACTAAACTAAAACAAAACAAAACAAAAAAACCCAAATCTGAAACCCAAAACCAACCAAACAACGGATACTATTTGAATTAATTTATATAATCTTGATTCAAATCAGCCAACTCATGAACTAGGAGCACTAACTTCTCTAAGGGAATGTAATGTTTTTATTTAAAAAGTCAGTTGTGTGAGATAGTTCTTTATGCTATGAAATATACGTAATTATACTAGATATGGATATTAATTTACTTTCTCCTTTCAGGAAATAAACATATTAGTTATGAATATCTAAAATTTACAGGGGTCTAGACGCCAGTAAAATATGTAAACTTAAAATAACTCCTGCGAAACTGTCACTTTCAGACAAACAAAAGAATCCTGGTTTTTCCCTTCATGCCAGGAAAAAAAAAAAAAAAGCAGAAATGANAAAAAAAAAAAAAAAAAAAAAAAAAAAAAAAACAAAAAAAAAAGCGTCCCCCCTTCTCCCCCCAACCCCGCAAAAAAAAAAAAAAAAAAACAAACCTAAAACAAAAGGATGATTAAGATCTATAACGACCAATAATTTCCTGCTGATACCATAAAGGCTTCTGGTTAGTGCACTGATCTGAAAGTGAGAGCAAAGGAGTAACAGCACTGTTCTTGGACAGAACATATGTGGATAAATATTTTAGTTACAGAATTCTCATACAAGTAGTGGCAAACATCACTGCCGTACTTAAAATGAATGAGAATGTGTTCTTCCACCTGTTAGTAATCTGTCCTTTAAAGTGTGATTATCCTCAAGACAGAAATCCACTTTGAATACCAAAGAAAGGGAAAAATATCAGTTCCCCAGTATCACTGCTCTGAATAATGGGGTGTATTTAATGCTCTTGTATCAGTTTGTGGAAGTTCCCTAATCACTGTTAGGGTTGGCTAAACTTCCCTTTGAGGTAGAGGCTGCCAAGAAGCAATTAAATTTTAGAATTGGATTAAATGAATCTTGTGTCAAAATTTGTGATGTACTCTGAGATTCTAAGAAGAAAATGTAGTGCAGAAGTCTAAAATTATCTCAGTTCTCCATCACTAGGTGTACTATGTATGTGATCAATACTGTTGAAGCCATCACTGTTGGCAAAATAACTTTCTTACATGAATTACCACCAATTTTGCATGACTGGCATATATCAGCTGAAAAAACCTCTAAAACCAAACAACCTCCAAACTCTTCCTTGAGGTTGTTTTAATCAATAAGCTAAGTGAAGAAGAAAAATAATGCTAAGGGAATTTTCTTTTTTTTTTTGGTCACTGAGATAATATAATAGATGGTGGGTTTAATTTTTTTAAACATAGCTGTAGGTATGATTTTATTATTTTTGGGAGACAAATGTTGAGTTTATTGAAAAATGTCACTTTTTAATTAACTTCCAATGTTGTAAAAATATTATTTCTTATTAGCTTTGCTAATTTAGTGCACACAAGACCGAACTAATCAGTTTTGCAATTATTTGTCTTACAATTTTTATTAGCTCGTGAATCTCAGTTATCCTATTCTTGGTGTATTGGTTATTTTAGCAATACCAAAAACCTCTTTTTTGCTGTCTGTGCTGTCATTGTAAGAAAATCTTAATCATATTTAGCATACTTTCTAATGGAAAAAAAAGAAAAATTGCAATTCACCAAAACTGTGTGTCTGAATGCAAAAACAAGTTAATACTCAAGGTAGAACTGAAATTATCAAAAGTATTGAAGTATAAAATCAGCTTGACAAACTACCCAGAAAATGAACAGAAATGTTTCCACCATGGAAATTAAATATTCTGTCCATACAAAATTCTTTTTAAAGAGTCTGGAATTTCAGGCATGTGTGGAACACCAGTAAATGCAAATGAAGAACATCATAATATCGTGGAATCATAGAGTGATTTGGGTTGAAAGGGACCTTAAAGATCATCTAGTTCCAAGCCCCATCTGTGGGCAGGGACAACTTTTACTAGACCAGGGGCCTCAGAGCCCCGTCCATTCTGGTCTTGACGACTTGAGGAATGGGGCATTCACAAACTGCTCTGGACAACTTGTTTCAGCGCCTTACCACCATAAAAAAAACAAAAAAACAAAAAAAACCCCAAA
>VZTG01001346.1:208654-230337 GCA_013397845.1 Melanocharis versteri | reverse complement strand
AAAAAAAAAAAAAAAAAAAAAAAGAGAGAGAGAGAATTTTTTCTAATATCTAATCTAAACCTACTCTCATTCCACCTTGTTATATCACCTTGTTTAAAGTCATTCCACTTTGTTTTGTCACTACATGTTCTTGCAAATAATCTCTGTCCATTTTTCTAGTAGACTACCTTCAGGAACTGTAAAGCTGCAATTAGATCAACCCAAAGATTTCTCTTTTCCAGGCTAACAAATATTCAGTCTTTCCCTACAGGAGAAGTGTTCCATTCCTCTGATTAACTTGGTGTCCCTCCTCTGAACTTGCTGAAACAGGCTGATGCCTCCTCTCTGTTGGGGACTCTGGAGCTGGCTGCAGTACTCCAGGTGGAGTCTCATCAGAGCGGAGTAGAGGAACAGAACCACTCGGATGTTATTGGCTTTCTGAGCTACAAGAGCACGTTGTCCAGCCTCTCATTCCCCAGCATCCCCAAGTCCTTCTTGGCAGAGCTGCTCTCAATCTGTCCATCCCCCAGCCTGTATTAATGCTGGGGAGGTGTCCTGGCCCAGGGGCAGCACCTTGTACTTCATCTTCAACCTAATAAGATTCCCATGGGCCTATTTCTCAGGTCTCTCTGCATGATATTCTGTCCTTCAGGTGTGTCAACAGCACCACTCAGCTTGGTGTCACCTGCAAATTTGCTAAGGGTGCTCTCTTTCCTTTTTTCTGTGTATTTAATGAAGATATTAAATACCATGGGTCCCAGCACAGACCCCTGAAGGTCACCACTTTTCACTGATGCCCGTTGGGACTCTGAGACACTGACCACTATCCTCGGGATGCAACCATCCGACCAATTCCTTATCTAACAGTTCACCCATTGAATCCATCTCTCTTCTGTTTAGATAGAAGGATGGTGTGGGGCACCATGTCAAAGGCTTTACAAAAGCTCAGATAAATGACATCTTAACACTTCCCTTATCCACTGGTACAGTCACTCCCTCACAAGAAGGTCACTAGGTTGGTCAGGTAGAACTGCCATTACTTCACATGAATAGCACTCAGGTAAACAAACAAAATTGCTAGTACTATTCCATAAGCTCTGAAAAGAGTGCATCAAAGCACTTAAAAGCAATTTAATTTATTTTCTAGGTAAAGTATATTTTGAACCCTTTAGGAAGAATTAAAATACCAAGATGAACATGCAAAATAAATATTGCATATTTTTAACACCAGGAATATCTCACATCATATTTGCCTCCACCTCTACTTATCAGAAGTATATACAGAAATCTATAGATCCAAAACCAGGAAATAAGCTTTTTCTTTACCTTCTGAATTATTTTTCTACATTCACAGCAACACAATCTGTCACTAAACAGAGTTATATTGTGCTTAAAAAACTGTCGATTAAAATGTGACTTCATATGTTTCTCTTCCCCATAATACAATCCATTATCATTTATCTTAATCCATGGGACAGTCACTTGGGAATTAACTTTAATGTTAAATATGGCTGGAATCATAAACTGCTGGTATCACTGTTGTTATTCCTGATATGTCAGGGGAATATGGAATCCATACCATTTCATTACAATTTCTCAAACAACATCTCGGTTTCTATTTCCACTGAGCTGGAGTTCATATCAGTTAACCCAGAAAACATCTCTATTCTTTCCTGAAAGTCAATACATTTTTCAGTGCATTATTGAGAGATGAAGACATTTAAGACTGTATATCAAGTGGAAAAACAGGAGAAACTATGGGAAGGTTACAAGAAGTTTTATAACCATGACAGTTTTTAATTTCTTCAGTTTTCTTCAATAACATGTTTTATTTGCTCCAATAATGTTGCTGGTTTTCAAGCGGGTGGACAAAATCAAAGCATAGTTAGAAATGCAATAGAGTGAAAATAATTTATCTAGTTAGGAGCTTAAAACCAGAGTTTCATACTTCATTTGTCCAGAGCATGAAAAGGCTCACTCAAATATTTGAAATGCATGTGTGTGAGCACCTTCTTGCTAGTCCTTAATTTTCCTCTTGTGCATGAATAAAAATTCAATATTGACTTTTCAGTGTAATTTTTTTTTTCTTGGGCATATACACAGGTTTTTGTGAAGTAATTTTTTGTCCTAGTATGTAGCAATGAGTCACTTTGTTAATTAATCTTGAGAAATGAAAGACATTTTTTCACTCTATTGCTTATTAGTCCATGTCTTTAAACCTGCTTTTCTCTAAAAAATTTGGTAAATTCAAGAAATGTACCGCTTAAGAAACTAGTATCAAGGTGGATCAAATTCTGTGTATTTTACTGAAAATACTTCATTGCAGATATATTTTAAGAACTGTGTCAAATTTTGTATGCTTTGAAAAAGACGAAAAAGAACCAAGAATGTATATCATTCTACATGAAAAGGTGTTTATATTAAGTAACTTGCACAGTATTTCATATTTACAGGGTCACAAAATCAAGTCAGTAACAAAAACTCTTTCTGTTCTCATTTTCATATTTTCAATTACATGCCAAGGCCTAAGACTTAGAACAGTTCTTTTATAAATCCTTACTGTAATTCCAGTGGTTTAGCAGGGGTGCTGAAGATACAATTGTCTGTGACCTCAAGGCTAGTGATAATCTGGGGAATTAAAAAAGGAAAATGTTGCATCTGTTTCGAGAAGTTTTAATGATTTGAAAAGTATCATTCATAAGATTATTGCAGTTTCCTATTTTTTTAATAGATTGAAATTTCTACTAGCTTCATCTTCATGTCAGAATAAGTCACACCTTAAAATAGCAAAATTATAGAAATAATTTTTTGAAAGCTACATCCTTCCAAAGCTAGCATATTAAGTGTTAACAATACCAGCTCACCATACATACACAGAAAATTAAAAATGAGTATTTTTACCACTGGCAACATTTCTTCCTTCTCACTTTTAAATGTTTTTAAAAACATGTTTGAATTCATTTGCAACTGGAAGGAAAACAAGATACATTAAAGTATCTAAAAAGGCATCGGACAATCAAGTTTAAGAAATTAACCCTCATTCTTTTAATCCAAAATTTTTTATTTATTTATGTATTGGAAAAACAAAACAAACAAAACAAACAAAACAAACAAAACAAACAATAACAACAACAACAACTAAAAAGAGACATTGGATGTAAGATTTTGCCTTAGCTTAGCTGAAGTAAACTTAAAAAGGATTTTTCACCTATTTATATTGAAATTGTTTCTTCATTGTCTTTACTTCCTCAGCCATCAAAAATTCACACTTATAGGTAAACAAATGCACATACACACTCACTTTATAGAATCCATTCTGGTGAAAAAGGCTTTGAAAACAAATGATTCTTCCATCTTTCCAGAATAAGTCTTAAGCAACTAGTTTAAAGACAGATAACTTGTATGCTTCAGATAGGGAGGAAGTGCACGTACAGCTGATTAATGAATTACTCTTACAGTCCTGGATTTAGAATTCTTGTGTATTACTTTTCTCACAGTCACTTCTATACTCATGCTTCCATATTTAAATACAAAGTTGGCTTTGGCATTTATCAAGGAGAAAAAGTGAAATAAAATAATAAGTAGGACAGGATTATATCCTCTCATAAATGAAGAGCACGTCTGTGGGAATGGGTGCTGCACACTGAGTCATAACACAGCTCATTACTGGAATAGAGTGCATTACACTGGAAGAAAAAACTGTTTAAAACTATGTCTTTCAGAGAAGCTTTCATAAAAGTTTTCCAAAAAATGGCTAATTAGGGTGTTGGACAAGCTTAGAACTCCTAAAGAAGAAATCAAGAGGTTTATTTTCCTCTGAGATCTAAACCGAGAGTCTTTGAAGGGAAGCAGGTCAAATAGTGCTTAATATGTAAGTACCCCACATGATTCCATGAAAAAATGGGGTATCTTGTTGAAAGAAAAAGGAAAGCATAACAGATAAACCTTCTGAAACTGTCGATGGCAGGTGGGGAATCTCTAACCTGGACCAGTAATGGAGCTGAGAAGTGGTATGAGAGACAAGAAGCTCCTAATTATTTTGTGATTTGCTTTAATTTAAATCAGACTTTAATTTGTTGTCACAACAGATTAACAGTGGCTGCACAAACAAATGTAATGAATTCAGGGTGCTTCAGAGCCAAAGGCTAAACCTGGATTTATTGTTGGCATGTGCTTTCTTCATCTCTCTGGCCTGGGTAGGGCTTGTTTCTTTTTATTTTTCCCTTTTTTTCATTCCCAGAGAAGTCAGTGATTTAAAGAAAACTAATAATAAATAAATAAAATTAAGCAAGCTTCAACTTAACTTGGGGATTTGTATTTGTGTGGATATTTCAAAGTAATGCCATAAGCAGCTGTGCCTTATTCCATTTATTTATTTATTTCTGATTGAGCAAACTGAAAAACTGTTCTCCACTGTAGCACTGATTTGGACCTAATCTGGAATAGCCTTTTTATTAATATTGTACTAAACCTCAGGAAATGATGCCATAGGCCGCATATTAGTGCCAAAATACATATGAAGTCAGTTGATTCTATTTATTAAGACCATACAAGGCCTTTGACCTCCTTACAGTGCACAAACATTAGGCCAGCTGGCTTACAGACATTCTTTTATACTAAATCTGCACACTCATATCTGTTAGCGACTTTTCATTTCAACACGTCACAAGGAGTACCAGAACTGTAGCAGTGGTTTATACGGTTATATTTAGACTGCATGACTGGCCAGTAGAAGTACATACTGTGTCATTTTCATGCGTTCATTAGTGGTGGCTGATAACAGCCATAACGCTTCTTTCAGGCAGATAAATCATATTGAACTGAGAACCTGGAAATGATCAGATTAGGAATTAACTCTGAACACCCATCTCACTACAAAGCACAGAAATACTTAATTTGGCAGGAATTTATCACTGAAAAGAAAATGTCATCTGAGTGCAAAAGCATTTATGAACGTAGTTTCAAATGCTTGAATAGGCACAAATCCCTTTCTGAGGTGCAAGTATTGGCTAGAAGTGTTACTGATTTTCAATGAGATTACTTGAATCTGTAATGAAAAGGTGCAAAGTGACTTTGTTTAGTAGACATAACCCACATTTTCTAAGCCCATCAGGTTCTGCAAACTGCAAACAAATGCAATCTGTTTATTTCATGAATAGCCTGTCTGTTCACAACCTCAAGGTTTCAACAGAGACCAAATTCAAAACATTTTGTCACCATTTATATTCCTTCACTAATTCTCCAAGCCTATGTGGGAAGGTATCATATTCCATTCCAGGGCTGAGTATGTAGTACATCGCTATAATTATGTTTTGTCTTATATTGGGCATAAATGGCAGACTTTTGGTAGCAGGGTGAGCTGTGTGGAAGAAGGCAGTGAAATGCCCTATGCCAGTCCCAGGCAGCTCCATAAGGCTGTGAAACAGGCCAGAAAAATCATTGGACATCAGAAATTCTACCAGGCAGAGGACTTTATGGCACTTCTACTCAAACATATTTAGAAAGAGCAGTGGGTTTGAGGCACAGGAGGCACGGCTGGAGCCACCACCTCCGAAAGAGGCTCTCAACAACGGAGGAGATACCTCTGAGGCAAATGTTGCCAAGGGTACTGTACACCAAGGCAGGGACACCATTAAGGGACCACAGCCTGTAGAGGACCCTTGCTGGGATAGGGACACCACCAGGAGGGCAACAGCAGGTGAACCATACCAGAGGAGGGGGAGTATTTTAAGGAGCAAGAAACACTGGGTGAAAATAAATAAGAAGCAAGGAGCAGCAGAAAGAAACTTTTAAGCACAAACCCCAACCTCCTGTTCTGCCTGCTGTCTCATGAGAGGGATTGAAAGGGACTGAGTGTGACATATAGACCCTAGTATTCCTACAGTCAGAGTTATTAGGCATTCCTGTGAATTGATAAAAAGAGCAACATGCAATTCTTCTGAAACAGTGGCCTTCCTTTTATAGAATGGAAGTAAAAATATGAGGCAGTGAACAAAAATAAAAATGGATCATAATAACTACATGATAATAGGATGCTAAATCTCTATGCTATGATAAACCTTTGCCATGTAGAGGACTGAGTAAACTGATTCACAGAGAGGAGGGGATTAGATGATGTTTTTTGTTGTTTACATATTCTAAGATTTTGGGATCCCTAAAGGAATTCACAAACTCCATTTAAGTCTTCTTTAAATCTTTGCCACTGTGACCTACTTTAAACTCTTCTTGTAAAGGGAATGTTAAAACAGGGAACATCAAGGCGATTTGCAACTTCAGTGTAGAAAAAGAGGGCACTCAGCAGTTTTCAAAAACAGGTAGAGTACAGTTCTTCTTCCTAACAATGCCTGCTAGATTAAATTTTAAATGTGTGTTCTGAATAAGTAGTTTACATAAGGCAGCACAGCTCCGGAACTTCAAGTTTTGCTTTAAGATTGGCTCTGTTCTTAATAGTAAAATGGACCACGGCTGCTAGGAAGACTTACCCTTGCAATTAAACAATTTTGTTCCACATGGGGGAAAGAAAAAATGCCTTATTCTTATGATGACATTATAGGATTTAAATTACTCTATCTTAATGGAAATCCATGGAAATCAGTGCAGTCACTTTTGATTTACAGAAGTAGAAAAGGAAGATTATTGAGTCCTTGGTTAAGTGTCCTAGCTGTGACCAAGACTTTTTGCTCCAGAGTTACTGCCAAGAGTTTTCTTGAGATTCACTGCTAGCAATGAGAATTCCTGCAGCGCCAAACCTGCTAGTTAAGTAATAGGAATCAGTTAAAAGATTCAATACAATGCAGAAAATATTTTTCCTTCCATTTCTAAATATCAGCAACTCTAAGCTGAGTTGGCCATTGTTTAAATAAAGTTTCTTCCAACAGGATTGAGACTTCAATTCTAAACTAGTGTTCTCTTCCTCGACTACCTTTCCTCAATGCCAGAAGAAAAATTGAAGATTATGAGATCTTTGTATCCTATAGGGGAAACAGTCATGCCTGAATATCCAATGTATTAAAGCATTGCAGGTAGATCTTGAAACACAATATAATATAATGTCTTTATGACATGAATTTTCTGTTCGTTGACAAAATATTTCAATGAATAGCTGAAAATGTGAAAAATTAAAAAAAAATGGTTTATACTTGAAATTCCAAATAATAATTACATAGTAATAGATAAAACCCACTATTTATACTTTAGGGCATAGAAAGCTCCTTAACATCTGCATGAACTGTGATTCAGGAGTTATGATGGTGTGCTGCATTCCATCTGTGGACCCTTCCAATTCCCAGATTAGTGAGAATCCTGCTTTCTGCATTGTAGGGTTGTGGTATATACCCTCAATGAGAAGTTTGAATTATAGTCTACAGAATAAATTCAAGCAGCTTTCCCATCTTGTCTCCCTCTGCTTTTCTACCCTTCCAAAAAGATTCAGGAATCCTAAAGAATTTAGGAAAGAGGCAATATTTTTAACTATGAGGGTGGTGAGACACTGGAATAAGCTGCCAAGGGAGGTTGTGAATGCCCCAGCCCTGGCAGTGTTCAAAGGCAGGCTGGATAAGGCCTTGAACCAGTGGGAGGTGCCCCTGTCCATGGTAGGGGGGGTTGGGGCTAGATTATATTTAAGGTCCATTCCAACTCCTTAACATTCTATGATTCAATGATTCTGTGGTGCTATAATTCTATGATCTGATGGGAGGTTTAGGACTCCAACATACAAAATTGTAAGGAGAAAGCCATAAGTAATGGTAAGCAGAAAGTAATAGCAGCCTACAAGTGCATCTTCAATGGTGAAGCAGGGGACTCGTGTCCACTTTTCAGCTCTCAGGTATTATTTTACATCCAGCTTAATTCTGACATGATATCACTGTGCAGCTTCCACTTCTATTTTCCAGCACAGACATATCCTAGACTAACAGCAATCAGTGCAAATGAGATCTGGTCTTTGGTATGGATAGCTGGAACACCATGATCTCAGGTTTTATGCATATAGATAACCTGAGACATATGCATTCTTTTGAACCTTTTGATGAATTATTGTCAGTAAAGGGTCTATTTACACTGTTTGACTGCTTTTGGGACGTGTAAAATTAATGCAACACGAATTGTAGATCTTTCCTGACAGCTATGAGAAAAAAATAACCACATTCTGAGATACTTCGGAGCTCAACGTCTATGTTTTTCTGGAATTCCCTGTTGCCTCTAGAGAACATTAAATTTATTGCTAATGGTGGAAATGCTCACTTGTCCTTTAAGTATGAGTAGTGAAGAAGTGTGTTCTTCATTTCCCACCTTAATACCATTCCCTTGAGCACTCCTCAGCAATCAAAGTTGTGTACACTCTCAGAAGAGAAACAAATAGAAATCCATTCCTTAAAATCTTCCTTATGAAAAATTTCCAGTGAAGATATGAGCTGTATTTAAGAACATCAAGAAACATTGTAGAAGAAAAAAGAAAATCAAATAAAAGAAGGCTGTTCTTTAAAGAAGGCTGTTCAGTGACTCGGAGAACACTATTTTGATGTTTTCTCTTCCCTATTATAAGAATCATCCGCATTGAATGATGCCTTAGATGTTTGCTCTACTGGGTATTCATATCATATCTCACCATTTGCTTGTTTATGGCTATTACATCTTTATATTCTTTTTGTGAGGAAATGCATGTGAGAGAAATGGCTTCCTGAATAAAGTTATTTCCATGCAAAATATTATATATATATATATGTATGTATGTATATATATATGTGTGTGTGTGTGCACGCGTGTGCGTGTGTGTACTCAATTCTGTTCACATTAATGAATATTTCAGATTAGTCTCTATTGCATGAATTAATTTGTTGTTGCTTTTGTTATGAAGACTTTTAAAAATCTGTAAGTTGGTAAATACTTCAAGGCTTCTCTGCCCCATGAGGTTGAAAACAGTCTAAATTTGGCATTTCCTTTATTATTTATTTTGGCAGAGAGAAATAAGCATAGCATTCATACTATAATGTTAAAAAAAATGAGGAATTTCTTTCAACAATGAATGATGAGTTCACTAAAATAAGAAAAATGGTACTACCCTGTAATTGTTCTTTGCATGAGGAAATGCAGAAGTTAGAAAATTTTTCAAACATGCTTCTTTCAACAGAGCTAGAGAAGCTCTGAACAGAATTTCATATGATGTAAATCCTGTTGTAAGATATGATATGTGGTGCAAAAAAGCCCTCTAAAACTTCAGTTGCTTTCTTTGACAGGGTGACTTTTTAAACTGGTAAGGGAAATGGGTAATTAACAGCCTGCAATGTTAAATAAATTAAGAGGTTCAGAACTGAAATGTGTACTGGAAAAAAGGACAGGAATCCCTTCTGCTGGTTATTCCTATGAAGAGTATGTGGTGACACGCACATAAATATAAGCATTTCCTCTATAGTTAATAGGGAGAATTTAATTTCTCCAGATTAGACTCATTCTTTCCACATATGATTAGGCTCCTAACTTTTGGGCATTTGAAGCCTGGCAAGAGGAAACCAGGCCTAGGTCGATGAGATTAACTTCTTTTATCTTTAATGCAGATTAGCACTTGAGAGGACCCATTGCAGAAGTGTCAACAGCTTTTTCTGGGGTCCTTGCTTGTATTTTCATCAAGCTATCAGACTAAGCCTGTTCTTGTGAGAGAAATTAGCCTTACTGAAATGAAAACACTAATAAAACCTCTTACTTCTATTGTTCCTGAGTATCTAGACAGTAGTATTCATTGTTTACATTGCTACCCATGGTTTTTTAGAGTTTACACTAAGCATCTGTGTTGCCTGGCAATTTTATTAAAAACTCTGAATAATGCATGAGTGTTTGTATACAACTTACAAGCTCAGTAGGTTGTATTATATTAATATATGCACTGTAAATCTTTTCAGTTCAAGAAGTATTTGATTATCAAATCATGAGGCTGGTGAATACACATGTAATCAGACCGAGTAATAGTCCTCTACATATAAAATAATTATAATATTTTGCACTTTGAAAGTAACTACTGTCTGTGGACCTCAAACATGCCATGTCTATTAACAATTAAACCTTCACACCTCTGTACTGCCAACAATCTATGTCATTTTTTCTCTCTGTTGCCACACACAACAATACCGTAAGTACTCCACAATTTAACAAAGATATTAAATTATTTAAGAGCATTGGAAGGAGGGTAATGATCATAGTGAATGAAGGGCCTGGAGGAGAAGCCATATGAGAATTGGCTGAGGTCACTTGGTCTGTTCAGCCTGGAGGAGACTGAGGGGAGAACTCACTTCGGTTACAACTTCCTCATGAGAGGAAGAGGAGAGCCAGGCACTGATCTCTTCTCTCTGGTGACCGCTGACAGGACTCGAGGTAAGGGCATGAATTTCTGTCAGGGAAGGTTTAGGTTGGGTATGAGGAAAAGGTTCTTCGCCCCGAGGTTATTTGAGTACTGGAACAGGCTCCTCAGAGAGTGATCACTGCACCAGCCTGACAGAGTTCAAGAAGCTTTTGGACAATGGACTTGGGCACACGTTCTGACTCTTAGGGCTGCCCTGTGCAGGGACAGGAGTTGAGCTTTGATGATGCTTGTGTGTCTCTTCCAGTTCAGGATACTTTATGATTCTATGGTATGTATACAAAATGCAATGCATTAGCAACTCAGTGCCTCTTATATGTAGAGCACAGCTGGACCACGCTATCATTACTGGGATGCTTTGGTGACTGATCAACAGGTAATATTGGCACAATGATTTTGTTTATCAAATCATTTCAGAGCAAGACCGTCTCATGCGTGACTAATCCTAAGGATTTGTCACCTCAGGGCTAAATATCGTAACTAAGCCACAGTGAAACAGAGCTTATATATTCCTTCAATTGCTAGAATGCTCATCATGGGCCTTACAGAACTGGACATTAGAGCTTTGGAGAAAATAATGTAACATAACCTGACATGGTAGACCTCTTTTCCAAACAGAGATTTTTTTTATTTTATTTTATTTTTCTTTTTTCCTTTTTTATTGGTAAATATTAACTATTCACTGAACAGCATATTTAGCTGATTTTCTAGATATCCAGAAAAAATCGGCCTTTTTTAGAAAAATCGTTTTATAATCACAGCTGTGTAGCATATAGAAATGGGAATTGTACACATTTAACATCTGAAATTACTCCAGTTGATATGAATAATTTCATAGTCCAGGAGCATCAACAGGACTAGAACTTTGTAAGAACTGCATTGTTGACAGAAGCAATATAAACAAGATTAGGTGTGATGATGCACAACTGCATGCAGAGGGACCTGTTTAAGTAGATTGTAAATCAATCTAATAATGCATTAAGTAAACCAGGAATAATTTGGGATGGTGATGTGGGAAAAGAGTCTTCATAGGCTCATTGTTTGGCAGGGGAAATGAACATTCGAATTACAGGAAGAAAGAGTTTCTGTAATTTTGAGATATTTTAGCTTGTTCCCATGTCTAGCAAAGCATATGTTACAGCACTAGTATATTAGTCACTTCAGAAACAAAAGCTGTAAAAAAATTCCCGTTATTTCACATTGTGCAAATGACTAAACAGGAAATATGAACAGAAGAATGATATGAATGCTCATTTGCATTTTACACAATTCACTCATTTTTAAAAGTTACACTATTAATTAACAACAAATCAAATCTTTTGAGAAAAAAGTGAACACAGGAAACTTTTTATTACACTTATTATTTCCAGTATCACTTAAATCATTATCAATACACTTTTCATTTCTTCTTTATAGCAACTTCATTGCTGAGAAAAATTATATCTATAAAAAAACTAAAAAAAATTAAAAATCCATTAGAACCAAACAGCATAAGAGAATTCATAGATTACTGGACCAAATATCTACTAGTTATTTGAAATAAAAACTATGATTAAAACACCTACATAGTTATTGAACAAAGTAAAATGCACTGTGTAAGTCATACAAATTAGTGTTTAATTCTAGTTCATCCATCACGTTTGCTTCTGTATCTGCCACAGAGTGGTGAAAGGAATGCTGAGTGATGCCACAGACCTCTCAGTCTGTGGCTGTGCATATCTTAAATCCATTAACGCTAATTCATTTATGCTGCGTAACAGTAACCCTGATAAGCCTTAGAGCATACACATTCTACTTAAACATTTGTCTGTGGCTGTCGTCTCTAACATACACTTGAAATTATATAAGGAAAAAACTCAGCTTCAGGTTTCCTCAGTCTTCTGTGCCCAGTAACAATAATTTTAGATAAAATTTCACAGTGAACACACAGCAGAATTCTTAAAGACCTCCTGAAGAGAGAAGTTTGAAAATTAGACTAAATTTGTCTTTATTATGAGATGACAAAGCATTTAGTTGAAAATTGAAATTTCAGCAAATGTGTTTGCCAGAGATTTCAGCTGTGCTAAAAAGCTGTCAGCCTCTTACTCACTACACTCTACACTGTTTGCAAAATTCACCTGGGAGAGCAGTGAAGTTACAACACTAAAAGGCTCTACAAATTCTCAGCTTTTGTTCTGTACCTATAGGGTCGGCTGACAGCTATGCATGCTTTAGAGGATTTTCACATGAAGTATTTCTGTTTTCTCTAGGTGAGAGTGAGAAGTGGAATGATGCTCTGCCGAGAATTAAAAGGAGACAGAGAAGAATCCCTGTCTACCATTAGACTGTATAAATCAAACCCAGAATTTAGAACAGTGAAAATGGCAGTGCTTTTAAGCTGAAGAGAGGACAGATGGATACCAATTTTATAGGCTCAACTTTGCTAGTGGCAAAATTTCAGTTATTAGTAGTCAGATCACTGAATAAAGCCATTTGCACGCATAGGAGGGTTTTTCTTCAAGATTTCTTTGACCAGACAGGTTTATTTCCCTTTTTTTTTTTTATATGTCTCAATTAAACTCCTTCAAAAAACTTGTACAAGCGCTCTGGAGTACTGAAGTGAGCTGAATATATAAAAGATTTCTTCAAGAGCTTTGATGTAATTTGTAAGCTTTCAAAGGTAAGATTTATGTTATTATAATCTTCAAGGCAAAATGACACCAGAGTTACCTTGTTCATATAAAGTTATAGGGTATTATGGTAAGAGACATGAGCATAAGGCACAAAGCAGAAAAATAATCAGAAGTATATTTAAAAACTAATAAGAAAAAAGAGACATAAACCTGAAATAAAATTAATAGACATAAACATTGGAAATAAAATATTTACACCAATTTAAAAGGTTCTAAAACTAATAGTATTGCATAGACTTTCTGTAAGATGTTACATAATAAAAAAAATATTATTTTGATAATTATTCTATAATCTTAACCACGTTTCCATATTAATAAAACTTTTGTATAGACATCAACACATAGAGTCACAGAATCATATAACCATAGCATTGTTTGGGTTGGAAAGACTCTCCAAAGTTCCCTGAATCCAACCTCTCAGACACATGCAGGGCCATCTTTCACCAGATCAGGTTTTTCAAAGACAAACCTTGAACACTTGCAATGACTGGGCATCCACAACAACACTTCCAGTTGTGGGTCTCTGGGCAACCTGTTCCAGCACCTCATCACTCACATAATAAAAGCATTTCCTCTTTATGTCCAATCTAAATCTACCCTCCCTCAGTTTAAAAACAGTTCACCTTTTCCTGTCACTACAGGCTCCAGTAAAAAGTCTCTCTGTCTTTCTCAAAAGACCCCATTATGTATTGATAGACCACAATAAGGCTTCTCTGGTGCTTCTCTTCTTCAGTCTGAAGCACAACTGTCTCAGCCTTTCCTCATAGGAAAGGTGTTCAGCCCCCTGATCCTCTTCATGACCCGGCTCTGGACCAACTCCAACAGCTCCATGTCTTTTTTTGCTGGGGGTCCCAGAGCTGGACACAGCTGGAACACCCTCCATGAGAGCAGTGGAGGAGAAAAATCACCTTGCTTGACCTGCTGCCCATGTTTTATTTGTTGCAGCTTAAAATATGATTGGATCTCTGGGCTGTAAGTAGGCACTGCTGGCTCATATTTAACTTTTCATCTACTGATATCCCCAAGCCTCTCCACGTCTGCTCTCAATGTATTCACCACTCACTCTGTATTGATACTGAAAATTGCCCCAACCCAGGTGCAGGACTTTGCACCTAACTTCCTAAAATTTATAGTCTTCTTCATCAAGCCTGTGAAGGTCCCTCTGGATAGTCTTTCTTCCGTCTAGGGTATCAGCTGTGCCACACAACTTGGTGTCATGTGTAAACTTGCTGAGGGTGCACTCAGTCCCACTGTCTATGTGACTAATAAAGATATTGAACAGAGCTTGTCCCAACAGGGACTGCCAAGTGACACCAGTTGTGACTGAAGTCTGTTTGGACATTGGACTGTGGACTGCCATTCTCTGCATTCAGCCATTACAATTACAGAGAATGGATATTACGTCCTGAACAAAGCTGAAAGAAATCCTGCTAAATCATAAAGCTGAGTGTAGAATCAGTTTGTCACAATAATGAGGACAGACAACACTGACACTCTTTCAGTGTACTTCTGATTACCAATCAACAGAGAGAAGGGTAGTACTAATAAACAGTATATAAATATCAAGGAAAATGGAATTTTGATCCTATAAATTATAAAAAAAATATAAAAACAAATCAATTGAAATGTTTGAAATGCAATGTCCAGTTTCTTCATTATTTTCTCTAAGGGATTTGCTCCTCCTTTTTGGCTTTGTTCTTTGTGCATTTTTTTTCTTGTTACAAGAAAAGACAGAAAAGAAACAGGCTAAAAATTGTGAAAAACCTTTAGAATTATTTATATTTTTCCCTTATTTTTTTAAATGTGACAATTAAATCCTTAGGGCTTTTTTCTAGTTTTGCTCAGAAAGTTTGCAGTTAAAATCCTATATATGAAAACAAACTTATTTTTTTGCCCCAAGTGTTTTGACCAGGCTCCTCCTAACCACTCTCCCTCAGAAACTTCCACCCAAGTAGCACTTCAGGTGTTTAATTTGCAGGCTGTTAGTCACTGAAGTAGAAAAAATTGGCTTCGCACATAATTACATGTTTTTTCTTTACAGAGATATATATATATATATATGTATATATGTTGTCTATATCTACACATACAAAAACATCTATCAGAGAAATATTATGTTAATGTCGCTGAACTGTATGGTAATGTCAGTCTCAGTTAAGCTATAAACTTAAATCTGGAAAGGGCTTTCAAAACTGCTTGCCAGCTCTCTGGTGTACTAAGTTATTGTAATTTATTGCTGACCTTGGTTAGCAGGTGTGAAATGCATCAGGGGAGATGTGAATCATCATGATTTTGCTTTCAATTTTTGTGTTTGCTGTCTGCAGCTGAAATATGAATGAAACATATTTTATATAGCTTTTTTCAATGACGGCTGAAGAAAATATATACAAGGCAAAACATTTCATGATGCTTCCTTTGTATTTTAAAAATTTCTGTTATGAAATAATTCCTTTCAAAGTGTTTAGATGCATTGTACACCCAAGTTGTATGTACTTTTCCTGTGGCTAAGGAAAAGAGACAGTGGGAAAACTTCTGTGGTAAGAACACTCATTACCTGCCTCATATTACACTCATTTCCCAAAACTCTTGCCAGAAGCCCACATCAAATGTAGAATACTGTTAGATGTAAACTTGACAATTGCTTCAAACTACATAGATTGTTGCAGCTTCTTTGGTATCTCCAAACACAGTGAGATATATCCTCACTTAAATAAGGAGAACTAGAAGGATTCTCTACTACATGGTATAAAGACAACCTTGTAGCTTTCCTATTAGATGATGAGTCTAGAAAAAATGGATTATGGTTCTGAGTCACGACTAACTTAAATTTTGTCAGGTCATGCAGAATTCTCTGATATTTCTTTACTAGTAATCTCTTCCCTTCCACTAAAACTAATGAGACCTACTCAGCAAAACAAGTATGGAAAATGAAGGTAAACTCTTAATTTCAGCTATTTTCCACAGTTCAGCTCCTGACTGTCTCATTCCTTTCAGGCTCAGGAGAATAGCAGCTGCACAAAGCAGCCGGCCACCTATCCCTTTTTTCAGTGCCTACACCTGGATACTACCAGTGCTGCACATAATACTAAATTCAGGTAAGTGCTCAGTCACAGAATATTTTCAAGAGGCTGGAGAGTCTTAAATGCATAGGCAATTCCCTGTAGCTGTTCAGATGTGGTAATGCTCTGGTTTAAAATAAATAGTATCATTTGTAACTAGCTACTTGCTGAAGTTATTTCTTTTAAAGAAAGATCTAAGAATTTGGTGTTGCGCTAGTTTACCTTGCACAGATACAGCATCTTTGGTAATATTCTCTTAAATCGGGCTAATTTTGTCTTTGCAAATTTATGCACCAAACTTACTTATTGTACATATTTTGAGATCATACTCTTAAAAAAATTTTGTTGTTGATGCTCCAAAATATAAATGTATTCTACATTTTTGCTTTGATCTGTGTGCAGGTGTAGAAGGGTTTGGATATAGAAACCACAAACACAGTGCACATATACATCTACATATGTACATATACATAGTTATTTCATATAAGAAAAATTTAAAATCATCTTCGAATAACTAGTTAAAGACTTACAGGAATGGTGGACCTGATCTTAAAAGAAAAAAATGCTTAAAAGAAAAAATGAAGAGTCACATATACCTGGAGTGATCTGCCTTAGGCAGTTTTAAGTTGAGATACAAAGTATTCTGATGTAAACCAGGGAAAAACGAATACACAGAAATACAAGCCAAAAGCTTGAGTTTACAACTAGAGCTACACTGACGTATGAGATAGTTATCTTGAAGTAGTCCATCAAATGAGACTACCCATGTAAAACTTGTGTTTAGGGTACAAATTTAATAATTTTAATGTAAATTAATTTTCTTATCAAAATAAATGTATATATGTATGTATGTATATCTATATATATATATATGACACTTCAGGAGAGTTAAACATATTGATTTGGGGAAGAAGCAAAAGTTTAATTTGTTGAGTTATTGTTGAATTGCTAAAATCTTAATATTTGGAATATTATATCCTTTCACCTTAGTGCAGTCAGATAAGTACCAATGCTTTAGCTCGTATTTTAAGGCAGAACTTCTGGCTTTTACAACTTAATACATATGCAGTCAAAATTAATTTCATTCTATTCTTAACTCCAAAACCACAAACTTCAAAAGGTTTAAAAAGAATTAATCTGCTTCTGTAGTACGAGATTAGCATAGTAACCATATACCTGCTGTATGTAGGGACTTGTTAACTAATTTTCTTGCTTTCTTATTTTCATTCTTTCTTTCCTACTTTCTTTTCTTTTATTTTCTTTTTTTTTTTTTTTTTTCATTCTATGTATAATTCTTTGAATTCAAACTCATAAAAAAAACTGTTGATGAGATTCAGCTCCAGAGGAACAGTTTTTGACTCATAATATTTCAAGAAACACATTTCTGGAAATTTTGCCATATTAAATCTTATTAATATAGGGGTCTGGCACAGTCATTATTGAGTTGTCATCATAGTCTACAGGACATAAATCTAAAAAAAAATGCCTCCTGTATGAAGAGAATTCTTTATTAAAACCACCTTTCTTTAAAACTATATTACATCAATATGTGACTTTTTTTGTGAGCAGAAGTTCCTTTTATGTCACCATGGTTGGTCAACTCCCTGCTTGTGTTGCATCAGAAGTAGAGCTATTAGAAAATGTGGAAAGCAGCTTGAACAGGTGACCTTTTAAAAAAAGCTTGTCAAACCACTGATCTCAGTAAGATCTTCATTAAAGTGAAAGGAGTATCTGCCTATTTTTGTTTTTTAAACTTGAGAATTGAAATATCCTAGGGTGATTTAGTTTACTTGTATTTTATAGCTCCTTATTTTATAGTCCAAGTCTGATTCTGTATTATTCCAAGCAGAAGACATCAAGAAGCACTAGAAAATTGTTACTTCCGTGTCTGGTCATGATCTGACTGACTTATTTCAGCTAAATTCCCCAGAATATATATAATTCTGCTCCAGATAGTTAAACAGAGCATATTGACTGAGACATCAGTTTTATCAGGGCTCTCTGCTTAATAGACATGGATATATAGAATATGCTTGTAAACAAATATAGTTGAAATTAGTCAGCAGTAACCAATACATATTTCAGATTATATTGTTAAAAATGTGAATATCAGCAGGTGAAAAGATGACTTGTAGAGATACCCAACATGTATAACAAGTTACCAGCTAATGCTTCCACTGATGTTTATCACGAATACAGAGCACGCTAATATTCCACATTTAACAGACATCTGGATTCAAAATAGTCTCTATCTTATGTGCCAAATCCCTCTAGGCTGTCAGTTGAACACAGCTTGTTTTACAGTTTGCCTAGATTTCACAGATTGCCTCATAGATTCTTGAGAATCTACTCAAGAATTTTGAATGCATGAGAAAATGTACAAGGAATTTTTTATCCTGTCTTTCTTCAGCTCAAGGAAGTCACCATCTGCTTCAGTCATGCAAGAGAAGAGTTCAGCTAATAGCAGCTGACATGTGAATTCCAGAGCTGCTGTGCCAACACTGCCAAAGCCATGGCTATGTCAGTAACTGGCCAGCTAGAAACAATCATTAGGTGTGACAATGCTAATTAGCAACAACTTGATGATTATTGTTTTTTCCCTTTTGAATAGCAGAAGATGCAGGGCTCTACCCTGTTTCAGAACGAATACATTGAAAAAAATGCACTTAATTAAAAAAAAAAAAGTTCATCAGTACTGCTAAAAATAAAATACAACATGAGGATAGATTGTATACCTCCTAAGACTGAAATACAGAGGTTTGTCTTTAAACACTTGATATCCTGAAGCAGTATGAGAAATTTCCTCAAGTTGTACATAGTTCATGGCTGCTTTGCACTCCTTACTCTAACGGGCAAAGGGAAGTGATCTTTTCCAATTCTCAATAACACACTTTTGCATGGGAATAAATGCTGTGCCTGTTTTCTTCACTGTGTCTATCTGTGACCATTTGTGCTGTGAATAAAAGTGCAGGGAAGATCTTGTTGCTAAGCTGCCAGAAATTGCATCACAGTTAGATAAAAGACCTGGTTATAAAAAAAGGGCTAGCAGTGAGAGAAAAGTAAACATTTTCACAGGTGACTTGGCTAGAGATTTAGTTCATCAAAGATCTTTTTTTTCTTTGAAAGAAACGGGAGGAAAAAAAGAGACAGAGAGCTTTTTAAAAATTATTTTGAAAAGATCAGAGAGTGCAAGCAGGAAAAATGTGTAGAAACATATGAAGTAATTATGTCAGAATGTACATTAAATAAAAGCAGATAGGAATAAAATTGCCATAATTGTAATCAACAATAGAATACCTATGCTAAAAATGGAAGTAATTTCCTGAATCAGGGCTCTAAGAACCTTTACAGCATATTTGAAGAGTAAAATGAGGCTCCCCCTGTCACTTGGTGTGGTTTTTGTTTTGAGCTCACATTAAAACAGAACCTTTGTAAAGACTACCAATGAGATTATTCTTTTATTTTTTATTATTTTTAATATGGCAATTGTAGTTGAAGCTTATAAAATAAACTATAACTTCAATTAAAGACCTGTCTTTACTCTGAAGAACCCTTTTGATCACTCGTATCTTTCTTTCAGTTTAATTGCCAGAATTAATGTTTGGACAGGTGGGAAGCCACCTGAACATGGCTTTTTAATATAACCTTTTAAAGAAATAAATTTTCTGAGATAATGTTGGTCATCCTTCTTCCACTTCTTCCTTTCACCAAAGCTGTTGAGTGAAACGGTACTGAGTTAAACATAATTATCAAAGATTTCTACAATTTTTGTTTAAGCCATTAAAAAAAATTATTTTTAATTCAATTCCATAAAAATGCACAGACTGCATTTGTGAGCTTTTTAGATGGATAGTTATTTTCATTCTGCTTTTTAAATGAAGAATTTAGCTTAGAAATATTGAGAATTATGAGTATTGAAATCCCAGTTAGGTAGTTAGTTTTTAGAAACACTGAGATACTAATCTTTAAATTATTTTATATATTAACAATTACGAAGAACTTTTTAGTTATGGTTCATTCCATCCTAATATGTGTTTAAAGTTGATTAGATGAGTTCCTGTTACTCTTGACTCATTATTGAGTATTAAGGACTCAGCAGAATATACTCACAGATTTATTGCAGAATACTTCATCTGCAATAAAAAACCCAGAAACATTATTAAAGATTTTTTTAGCTTCATTTGCAATGCTAAAAAACAAGAATAAATAAAAGAAAATATTAAAGTCCATGAACTTCCTGTGTCTTTAAAACTATACCGTAGATCCAGTGTGATGTAAGAATGAGTTTTTTCCTGTTCTTTACAACTATTTGATGTTAAAACCCATCCTGAATTACCAATTTCAATTTTTCCTTAAATGTATGCAAATAATTTATATATCATCTTATATTTTGTCCTTTTCTTGTATTCTTCTAAGACAAATAAAAAATCTCTTGCAGATTTTGGAAATGGTTTGCCTCTACTTAGAATAATTTCTATTACATTAATTATATAAGGAATAATTGTCACCTTACAGGATGTCATTCTTTTGCTATTAGTCCTACTGTAAATGGTGCAGAATTCAGGAGAACTAGTAACGCCTCCTCCAAATCTCCAAAGCTTTCTCAATTACTTCTTACAAAATTTAAAATATTGAGAAGAGTTCTACATTTTTAGTCACAAGGAGTGGTATAACTGTTTAATTAAAAATATTTTGTGTTCTTGCTTCATATTTGCTGCTTAAACATGGAAGTCTAGACTTGAGATGAGGAAAAGGCACAGTTATGTCAAGATTTCCAAATACAAGCTATAATTTTTTTTCTTTTTTTTTCGTTTTTTAATTTTTTATGGTTTCTTAAACGTAATGAAATTGCAGAATGTGAACAGTGAAAAGTGGATAAATAGTAAATAATTGATAAATATAATTTGAATAGAGATGTTAAGATTTTTATCTTTTTCCTAAAAGGCATTCTGAATGGCGGTTCCTTGGAACAACTTTTCACTTTGAAGCTGATGCTCCCTTGAAGAGAAATTTTGTTTGCACCAGACATAACTCTTGATCTACCTGTCAGGTTTTCAAACACAGTAAGGCTGAATCCCAGTTTAGGCATATACAGATAAGTCTGTTAACTCTTCTTTGGGAGCTAACAAAAATATAATATGAATGCAAAATAGCATTAGCCAAAGTAATCAATGCATGCAAATATTCTGTCCCTGCCAAAATTTTCCAAGGCAAAGTTTTACCATCAGAGATATTACCATGAACTTAACTAATAATTTCAAGTAATAAGGTTCAAGAATTTATATTTCGACTGAATCTAGGGATTAAATTTATAAAATAATGTCTTTGCCTTATATCCCCCTTGATATTAAGACCTCGGAAAGTGTTTCACAAAGCTTTTCAAAGAGGTACATGGAATGTTTATGAAAGCAACAATCCCCTGCTTTTTGTGGCCAGTCTTTAAAAATTTCAGTGGCCAATGAGGTAGGAATAAATGCTATGTTTCTGTGGTTTATGGGATAGTAAATACAGAGGAAGTTGAAGGTGCATATAGTTTTTCAGCTTTCAGGTCCACTTCAGACAGATAGCAGAAGAGAAGACAGTTCTGTATAACTGCAAAGTTAAAAATAGGTAGATGAACCAAAA
>VZTG01001346.1:192718-208601 GCA_013397845.1 Melanocharis versteri | reverse complement strand
AAAAAAAAAAAAAAAAAAGTACAGTGCTTTACACTTGGAATTAAAAACAGATTTTGGAGTCTGATCAGGTTTTTTTGCTTATGTGAACACAAGTGAAAGCTTAGTCATTATTTGGAAAATTTAATTTAAAATACCCTAAAACTCAGCATTGCACATAAATTCATATGTGAATGTCTTTTGGGATGTACCACTTCAAAAGACTTACTTAAAAAGTAAATAAGGTTTTTGGTCTCAGTCTTTACATCAAGATATCTGTCTCTGTTGTACATAATCACCTACATAGCATGCAAAGTCCTCTTTTAAATACCACAAACTGGCTGCAGACTGGATGATTTCAATAATTTTAAAGATCTTTCTGTAAAGTTTACAGTTTGTCCTGGTTTTTATTATTGTGCCTTGTTAAATCTGAATAGCTTTCCTGGTCTTTTTTCTATACAAATTTTAAATTGTCACAACTCTTGGGTTTTATCCTTGGCATTTACTTACTGCTCACAAGAGAAACTTTACTACCCTTCTCCCAATACTGCAGTGGAAGGCTAGAAAAATTTTTCATCAGGATTGAGAATAGAATCCAGGAAAATGGGAAAAGATGACCATCGGTTCGTATTTATGGGGTTTTAGAGACTAGAAAAGCTCTCCGGTTCTCTTTTGCATAGCTACTGGACTCAATCCCCTGTCAGCAGAACGGTTATGAAAAACAGCCTGTCATTACGTGACTCCTTTCTCTTAGCTGCCAAGCTGTAGCTGCAGAAAAAAATCTACAAACTTTGGGTTTTTTGAAGGTGTATTAATGTTTGAACAAACATCTGAATTAGCATCCTAGGGATCAGCCACAGGCAACTATTGTGTGAGAAGCCACATCTCCTCAGTTTCAGTGGTAACCCATATCCCCACCCAAAAATTTTAATAGCATCCTTAAGATACTGAGCTGCAACAGAGAGATTTCCAAATGGTCCCGCAAAGAAAAGATTTTCTACTTCTCTATTTATGCTGATGAGGATTTTCCACATCAGGTCCTCCAAGAAATGGGTGGAAAATTTCAGCTCAAGAACATCACTCCTTATATCATTGTTAATATGTTGAGATAGGTTGTTCCTCCTTATCCCTAAAAAAAATGCTTCAGAGATCTGACAACAAAAGGCTGCATAGCACAAGCAGCTTCAGATCTGCCAGTTAAAGAGCATTCGGACTTCCATCAAGTCCTTTCTTTTTTATGGCTCTCTGCATTCTGACTCCGAAGTAAAACAGGATTCTTTCAAAGTCCTGGGCATTTTGCCACCACTTTGGGCCATGGGGCCAATAAAAATCATTAGCAATACATAAATTTTATCCAGTGGGCTTTCCTGAACATGTGCAAATGTTCATAAGGTTAGAGAACAGAAATCCATATGTTGTATCTTACATGCTTGGAATGCATTGAGTTTAACTAGTTTAGAATAAGTTCATATGAATACCCTGATATTTTTATATCAAATTAGGACACATGTGGTTCAAGTACCACAATAAGAGTCCTGATTAAATAAACAGACTGCTATTACATTCCAAGAGATAAAATCAATCACTGCAAAAAGCACTGCTTTTTCACCTTTACTATAGTATATTAACATTAAGCTACAATATTTATGAAACACATTTGCTTAGGTGGAAATTTGCCCATTTGAAATAGACAGTTTCCATCTAACATTTCCTGTGGTAAAGCAACACTCTTGAGGTTTGTGGTTTTTTTGTTTGTTTTTTTTTTTTTTTCTGGGGGGGTGGCTGTGAAATCCAGTATTCTTCAAAACATTTTCATGGGATATTATGGAATATTTTGGACCAATTTTAACTCATAAATAACTAGCTTTCCTAATATGACTACCTGACTTACTGAGTAAGAAGCACATACTATTGTTTAACTATAAGTTTGGTACACCTGGGAAAAAATATCCTAATTTTGGCTTGTTATTGTGCTATTTTGAATAAGCAAGACAGCTAATATTTTGGGAATTTGGTTTGGTTTGGATTTTTTTTTAAATGTGCTTTTTTTTTTTATTTTCTAGACTAGTGTCAGGTAGTAGCATAATATTAATGTGAAAGCAAAAACAGCAGAATAAACCTGAAAACTTTTAATAATATCAGTACCTCAGCAGTACCCAAACTTTTAACATGTAAACATATTTGGTCTGATAAATATGACACTTAACAGAATCCTGAACACATTGCTCTATAATGATATTATTTTACTGAAAATTGTGCAGTAACAGAACCAAGCATTTTAGCATCCTACAACACATTTTGGGAGTATACTTGAAAACAAGCTCATAGGGCTTTTTTTTTTGAGTTAAATGGAACTGGAGGTGACATGTTCTATAATTGCATTTTATTGTGGCTATGGCTATACACCTATACACCCACACCAGAATTATTCCTTTCTTTGGGCTATTAGATTTTGAAAAGTGAGGACATTATTGTACATGGAAGCATTGAGGCAGAGCTCTTCTGAAACAGAGATGTAGACTACTAAAATGAATTTGCCTAAGATTTTTAATTACTAGGATGATCCTAAAATGATTATCAGTGTAAATGTATTTTAGAATCAAAGTACATTAAGAAAAAACCCAAAACAAGTAAAACAACCCCCAACTTAAATCAATTGCCCCCGAAGATGCATCAGAAGTAATAGTTAAAACCACTGTTGCTGCTAAACAGTTAAAATCTCAGCAAGATTAGGAAAATATTAAAAAATCTAATTGCTATTTTACATCATTTAATTTGGCCTGAGGAGATTCTTAATTTTTTATATGTTGTGATCTCAAGTTTTTGATGTCACAAAAATTTTGGATCCTTAGACTGATTCCAAGTGACTGTAGAGGAAATGTACTGCATTTATGTTCCTCTCATGTTAAGTCATCATGATCTAAATTTTCTGAGCTGTGCACAGGTTGTGAACAAAGTGTCCTTATAAAATGTGAACATTTTTCTTGCATGGCGTTACAATATTTAATCTGGGTAGGATGTCAAAATAATTTGCCTATATATCCTGTTTCTTTTAGTTGTTACTAACACCTTTCTTAATTTATTGCATAATTTTCAGCCATGTAAGAGTGATTAAATAAATAGAACATATAGTTTAGTTTTGCTAACATGTACAGTACGCTAGACACTTTCATAAAAATAAGAAAAAACAAATGTGAAATAACTGGACCATTGACTGAATCATGTTAGAAATACAGCTCTGATAAAATATATTATTACATTAACTTTTATTTATTTTTTAATAAAGAAATATTTAATCTGGTTTTTTCAGTTAATTCTGTATCTAAGATGAGTAAAATTATTGCCAACTAACCATTCAAGCATAAGAAGCATGGAACATAGTTATAAACAAATTTTAATTACCTTAACTAGGGAAAGTGACACTAATTGCAGTGGGAAAATTTAAAATTTAACATATTAATGTACATACCTTGCTAAGCTTGCAAATTTTAGAGTTTTTTTCTTTATTTGATACAGGTTTTTTACTTAAAATAACATTCAACCTGATTGTTTTCAAAAGCATTTCATTTCAAATTTTTACCTGATTATTCAGTTCATGCCCATTGCTCAAGACTAAGATAATAGACATTCAAGGTTAATTCAAATCAAATTAGATGACCTGAGTTGAGTCTCAAAGGAACAGTGCAAAAAATCATTGGTCCGTTTGAAATATAAATGAGATTATCAAGTAAATAATATACATACATATACATCTCTTTCTATATGTCTATATTTAATAGCATTTTAAGTATTTTTTAAAAATATTTCTATCACTTAATGATATGGGAGTTTCCTAAAGAAAGATAAATTTTTATTAGATGTCTATATCATCACTGAGATTCTCTATCATTCATCTTTAGAAGAACATATAGAACATTTTACAAGACAAATAGGGCAGAAGGTGTATCTGTTTAGCAACGTATACATACACATGCTCATATAAATTATTTTTTAATTCTTTCTCATCTTTCTCCCTTTTTCCTCCATCCAGTACTTAAATATACCAGAGTTTCACGCTGACTGACGATGTGTTGGACTAACCATTACATGCCTTGCAGCACTACTTGCTCACACTGCAGCCTGACTCATTTATGAGGTTACTTACGTAAGTCTCCAGTAAAAATAGTATGTGTAGTGAGCTAAAACGTACTGTCAAGCACCAAAAGGGAGTAGAAAGGATGTTCTGAATTGTAACTTGCTATCCGTTACATGTAAATATCCTTTATTACATTAGCAGAGTAATTTAATTGTTGTGGATTTTGGTACCTGTAATCACAGAAACTGTAGATCAATGTGAAATTTCACTTCTGCTACAGTTTTCGAAGCCAGAGTGGCTTAGATACACAAGCACATTTTTCAAATTAAAGCGTGAGCAGATGAATGTTGCAAATAGAGGGTAATGCTAAGACCTGAAATCGCCTGATAGAAGGAAGCCTGCCCTAGGCTAGCTCTTGGCACCAGGTATGCACCAGCTCAGGGCTCGTGTCAGAAAGACCCCTCACAGGATTCTCTGCTGTGTGTCTGTCACGTGCATCACTGAAATAATTTCATTACACGCCACTGCATTAAGTAAAAGAAGAATATCAGTAGTTACTGATCATTCACAATTCTTCAACATATTTTTTGTCTTACAATAAAATGCACCTGGTTTCTCTCATTTATGGAATTTTTCTAAACATAATTTCTTCTCTGGATAATATTGTACTGCCACAAATAAATATAATCTTGGAAATATTGGTTTTACCTGACCCAATATTTAACAGTAGCTAATTAACTTTCAGCTATTCAAATGAAAATTAGATCAACATGTAGTCCTTCCCTTAGGTGTTTTATTGTTGTTGTTGTTGTTTTGGGGCTTTTTGGTTGTTTATTTTTGTTGATTTTTTGTGGGTTTTTTTTTTGTTTCTGTGATGAATTTGCTACACAAGTAAAACACAAATTTTTAAGAATTTTATCTTTTTAACTTTTTTTTATTAATTTCAGCTCACTTTAGTTTTAAAGTCATACATCTGGATTTGGTTTTTTACCTAGAAAAAGTTTTTTAAAAAGACAAGGTCTTGTATTCAGATATAATTATGGTTATGTCTTTTTCGAGGACCATAATTATTTTAAAAAAGTATTATATAATTAATTTTGAATCTAAACTGACATAAAAATAATCATTATATTTCAATTTACTTCAGTGGTCTGTGTATGTTTTGTATTCCTTTTATTTCTGAAAATAATACTTTGGTTTTTTGTTTGTTTTTTTTTCCCTTCTCATAGCTCAGATGAGGAGAAGTGTATGAAAAATCAGGGTAGAAGTTCTGATGAATATAGTAGTTAGTCTAGGACAGCTATAACAAGTACTTTGCCACCAGCACCACACAGTCTCTGCTATTCATATTTCTATGTATATCTGGCACAAGTTACTCCCCAACATTTTTTCACTTTCAAAAGGAAACATTGCTCAACCCTAATCTAATTGGCATTGTCGTTGTTGAATGCTGCTTTTTTTCCTTATAGAACTGCTCTTTTTGCTAGACTTTACAAACTTTCTGTCAATGGAGCCTTCTAATGGATCTGTTTTGTAAAATCTGGAACATCATTTGAGCTTTAAGTTCCCTTAACTAAAACCAAACAGAGTCTTAGGTACCTGCTTGGAGGAAACATTTGGAAAAAATTAATATGTAGAAGAACTGGTGATTATAAACATCTGTCCTTCATCACTGTTTTAGGCCCACAGACCATTTTGAAATCACTCTGACTCATTTATTTTAAGTGACTAATACAGCAGCATTTAAGAAAAATATCTGTGGGATTTTCTGTATGGAACATTTATTGTAAAGAGAGTAATAGACCTGCTACCGTATGAAGGATAAGTTTGTCTTTTGCCCTCCTTCACTGGTGGTAAGTTTTTTGTAGTGTAATTTTATGAGAACAACTTACTGACAAAGCTGTGTTTAAATTTGATATAAAAATTTATATCTCTATGTCTCATGAACACCATTGAGCACCAACAAGGTACCTCTCTGTCCGTTACCTTTTACCCATTTTTTTTTTAATGCTGTAACGTGGAGCTGCAGCATTGTTCTGTATAAATAACATAAATTACATAGCCATGCTCTTTTGGGAAAATAAACCATTTCTCATCTGCTGAATAAAATACCTTTTTCACTTTCAAAGCTATGCAGAACTATCGTATTTTATGCATTAGAGAATGTTTATACAAGTATGCTCTAAAAAAAATATCTGGATGAACAGACTTTATCGGGTGTCAAAAAGCATCTGTTGATAAATGGCTTTGTATGTGTTCTGAGTTAACATTAATCAAAAAAGGAAAGTATTCCTTCTTAATCCAACCTCCTAGAATAACCATACATTGAGCAGAATATAAATTAACTAGAATACCTTTGTAAGGCAGGTACTCCAAGATTTTATTGCAGAAATAAGACTGGAACAAGTAGGATTATAACTACAAAAATGACAAATATTTAACTTATTCTCAAAAGCTAACATATTGTTTAAATTTCAGCTGTTCTATTTATTGGATTAATGTTAATGTTATGTTGTAAATGGAATATTTTCTCTCTGCAAAAGTGAAACAACTGTGTAATACATTAGCTATTATTGTTCATAAATAATAACAGCAGGGTCCTGCTCTGTCTTACAGTTATGTGCAGCTCTGCTATGCACCTCTTAAAGGTGGTATTTGTTAAGCAATAGAAACATTATTTGGTCATAAAACAGAGCAAAGAGGGAAACATCAAAACAACTCTAAAGAATAATGCAGCATTAATGACTGGATGATGTGTACTTCTATGTCAATGAGTTTGTAAGTTCTTTAAACATAACATTTTGAGATGTGTTAAAGTCATGGAAAATGAGGCTGAAAACTTCTCAAACGCTTCAGGAATTCATCTGTGGAAATTCCCTCCTGAAGAGAGGGTCACTATATCTAAACTTTTCCTGACAGATGTTTATCTAACCTGTTCTTAAAAGCATCTAAAGATAGAGATTTCACGTCCTGCTAGAGCAATCAGTTGCCTTGCTTAAATAGCCTCAAGGTTGGAAAGTTTTTCTGAGTGTCTAAGTTAGATCTCCTTCAATGCAATTCACCCTATTTCTTTTTTCCTTTCCCCTTGGACACAGTTTATTTCTTCTTTTCTGCCATAATCTTCCATAGATTTGAAGGCTGTTATTTTGTCTCCCTTTAGTTTTCACTCCTGCAGATGAAACTAGCTGAATTCCTCACTTTCCTCACAAGCAGTATTTTTCTAGATTTGTGGTCATAGTAACTGTCTTCCAGTCTCTGTTATACTGGTTTAAATCTTTTCTTAGATGTGAGGTCCAAAACCAGGCAAAAAAGTCAGTTGAGATCTCAGTCATGCTGGAAAGACAGGAAGGACTTGCTGAAACGTCTAATTTATGCAAGTCTGCACACTCTCTTTTATACTCTTCCAAGAACAGGACGGGTACAAGTCCTGTGTTGGGAGTGGCAATCAGTCGCCTAGGACCCGCGCCACCAGGAGATGGACCCTAAGGACAAGATCCATCAGCCCTTAAAATTTAGATGCCTTGCTATTAGGACTACCTCTGAAGGTTGAGGAACAAACAGTCAGTCCAAAGGTAGCACCTCTGTAAATGAGGTCAGCAACAGCCTGTGTGAGAGGGCTGAAGTATTTCCTGTTCAAGTCTAAAGAAGGTCTGGTTTTGGTCTGAGAACTTAATCCTGGCTCATTAGATTCCCACTTGACCCTGGGAAATGTCTCACCTTTCGGAGAGAAGGGGATCTCCTTTAGGATGCTGTGTGTGATCAGCACAAATAGAGTGGAAGGATGGGAGTGACTTTGCTGTATCTGGTCAGCCAACTGCCAGGACTTGTTTCTGCCTTTTCTCGCTCCAGGTTCCTCTGTCAGTGGATTCAACACAGTTCAGCACACTGAGTAGCTGTGCCCCAGATTTCATATCAAAACAGAGTGTAAAATATATATGAGCATTGCAGCAGTTTAGTCATTTATCTGCTTCTTAAACAATTAACAGATAGGCAATCTGGTTTGTATATACAAACAATTTTTCATTCTAAAGTAGAAACTGTTCTTTCTCTGTGAGAAGTGCATGTGCTCTGTTTGCCGTTACTAAAATTGTAAAATCCAAAATCTGTTTATAAAGTAAGAATAAATCAATTTTCTACTTCACAGAAACACAGAGACTTTGTGAACCAAATCCCTTCCTGGTGTACTCCAATGTCATATATCCCTGGTCTCTTGGCTTAAGCAAAGTTTTTCTTTACTCTTTTTTTTCTTTCTTTTTTCTTTTTTTTTCTGCCTGACTTGAAATTCTTTGAGATGGTGCTGATTTTATTATATTTTATTCTATGTTTCTAATGCAGAATCCTAACCAAGTTATCTGTTTCTTTCCCCTCATAGGACCTCATCTGATCTTTAATCTCTCTCAGAAGTAGCTCTTGTTGCCTAAAAACAAACAGATCTGACATTTTGCAAACACATTGTCCTAATCCACTAGTTCCCTAACCAATATCAGTTGTTAGGCAGAGTTGATTAGCAGCTCTGTGTGGAGCCTCTGCCTGTTTGCAGAGCTGTTGGCTCCTGCCTACAGTAGTGCATAGCAGAAATGGACTTAAAGTAAACATTGTGTTGCCACACTGAAGATCAGGAAACATGTCTAGATCAATTTAACTCGCAAGCAATTTTTTTAAGGATTTTGCAATGTCAAACTGTTTATTTTCAGTGACAAATTACAACAAAAAGCAAGGGGAAAAAAATCAGTTCTAAACAGTCTTAATCGAGTGACACAGAAAAGAAACCTTAGAAAGGTCTGACAATTCTGACATCCCTGGAAAAGGCTTAAATCTTATGACGATATTATAACAGAGAGGGAAACAATATGAGCTCAGTTTAATGATATAGCACGAGATCGTTATTCAAAGCCTATTAAATACTCATAGATTCTTCTTCATTAGGTTAAGCTATATCATATATTTTTAGATCAATTTAAATGAAGATTGATATATGTTTTGTGATTTATTACTACCAGTTCAGCCCCACCTTTTCATTCAAGTCAGAAATGATAGCTCAAATATATATTCACAGGTGTGTGTGCATGTGTGTGCTCATGTGTATATCTGCTGGTTTTTGATAACAGAATAATTTAAGGAAAATCAGGTAAATTAAAAAAAAAATACATCTGACACCATAGGCTCAAGAAAAACAACATCAGCCTGGGAGCTAGGAAATATCAATGATTTACAATTCCAGCATCACACTGTGATAGGTTGCTTCATTTTATAGCAATTTACAACATTTAATGTTGTAAACAGGTTATCTTATGGTGATGTATTATACCATGAAGTGCAGTAAAAATAAATGCAGACAATATTTGATTTATATAAAACCTTGAATTCAGAGATTCATGTAGAATGGGAAGTCAAGCATGAAAATAGTTCTTTGGGTTTGAGAAAAAAAATTGTTTACAGAAATAATACTTTACACACACTTCACTGGCTTACAGTAGTACTGCATAGTGTATGCCACCACTAAGTTTTCTTTATGGCATTTCTTCTTTGGAAGTTGCACAAACTGAATCCAATGAATTATAGCAAATTTAATAACCTCTTGTACTTGTAGTAGTTTCTGACACATGAAACTTTGCTGCTACTGAATGCTTTTTTGTGTTTCCTGGCATTTTCCAGAATGATAGCAAATAGGTATTTCCAAGTTTTTTTCTGGAAAAGTTCACTAAACCAGTTACAAGGCAGAAATATCAAAGTTGCTGCATACGAAGTTGCTGCAAAAAAATAATTTGCAAATCATCATAAAAGACTGCATAGTGCATAGTAACTGTCTGTGGTCTAGAAAGCAATAATCACATACAATTTGTAGGTGAAAAGTGGTAAGTCATGCAATATCATTTGTGGTACCACTTTAATCTTATTTTAAAGGAACTTAATTATTAAGCTTTATCACAGTATATTTTATAGCGTCTTTCTGTTTCTGTTAACAATATTGTATTTTCAATTTTTTTCAAGAAATACTTATGCCTGCAACACGTACCTATCTTTAAATACCTATAGACCACGCACATTTGTATTCCTTCACATATTTCTTTCTATTACATTCTGAATTTAAAAGTACTTCTAATAATAGTACAAACCCTGCTGTTCTCATTCTCTAGAAGCAATAGTTCAATGTCAAAATTTGCAGCAGGATATTTGATAACTTTCGTCAAAGTGCTTGCATGTAACCCAGCTGTTAAGGGTTTGCATGGCCAGGTTTTGGTAGCAGGGGCTACAAGCGTGGCTTCTGTGAGAAGCTGTCAGAATTTTCCTCTATGTCTGGCAGAGCAAACACCTGGCATCTCCAGGATGGTCCCGCTGCTGGCCAAGGCCAAGCCAATCAGGAGTGATAGTAATGCCCCTGTTTAAATATATTTAAGAAGGGAAAAAAGTTATTGATAATATGTAATTGCTCTCAGAGAAGAGAGGAGTGAGAACATGTGAGAGAAACAGCTCTTCAGACACAAAGGTCAGTGGAGAAGGAGGGAGAGGAGGTGCTCCAAGTGCCGGGGCAGAACCCGTGGTTCAGACTGGGGTGGAGTAGCTGTGCCACACAATGGGAGGGCAGAGGTCCACCTGCAGCCCGTGGAGAAACCCACGATGGAGCAGGTGGATGCCTGAGAGGAGCCTGTGAGCCCATGAGAAGCCCATGCTGGAGCAGGCTCCTGGAGAAAGAAGCCCACGCTGGAGCATGTTTCCTTGTGACCCTGAGAGGTCCCCATGCTGGAGCAGGCTGTGCCTCCAGGACTGCACGCTGTGAAAAGGGACCCGCTTGGAGCAGTTTGTGCAGAACTGCTGCCCATGGGATGGAGTTATACTGGAGAAGATCACAGAACTGTCTCCTATGCTCCCCACACTACAGCAGGGGAAGGACTCTTCTCTCTGAGCACCCGCAGGAACAACGTGTTGTGAACCGATCATAACCCCCATTCCCCATCCCCCTGCACTGCTGTGGGGGAAGAGGTAGAGCCTGGGAAGGAGGAAAGCATGGGGGGAAGGTGTTCTTAAGGTTTGTTTTACTCTCATTATCCTCTGATTTTGTTAGTAATAAATTCAATTAACATCCCCAAGCTGAGCCTGTTTTGCCTGTGATGGTGATGGGTGAGTGATCTCTCCCTGTCCTTATTTCAACCCTTGAACCCTTCATTGTATTTTCTCCCCGTTGTCCAGCTATGAAGCATGTGATAGAGTAGCAAACCTTTGGGGGACATCTGGCAACCAGCCAGGGTCAACCCACTACACCAGAAAAGAAAGGAGTTTACATCTTCACCAGTGAAAAATATCTCACTTGGTGAAATTAATTGGAAAATTTGAGCAGATAGCAACTACTCAATATGAGTAAGGTCCTCACAAGCAGGGCTGAAAGAATTAGAAATGGTACTTACTACATACTTATTTGTATACATCACTTCTTATATCTAGAATGCTGTATAACAGCAGTATTTCTAATTATTTTTTTTTCCATTCCTCTACCAATTTTATTTTGAAAAATATTTCAGATTTGAGTTGGCTTGGAGTTTTTTTTCCTATTAGTAGTTTTATCTCACATGTTCACTGTGTATGACCTTTTCATGTTTTGATAATCACAGTATTAAACTCTTTATACTGTAAGGATGTCTCAGGACTGTGGTACAGGTAAGTGTGAAATTAAAGCTCTTCATTATCCTTTGCAGCAAATCTGGGGAGTTTAGAAAATGACTTTTTGGTGGAAGATGTCTATTGCGTCTGAAAAAGTTACTTGATCTACTTATTAAACAAATTGATGGGTGGAGTTTTCTCTAGCATGCTCCAGACAGAACCAGCTTAAGGATTCTCAGCCATGTGCCAAATTAATTTTGTCAGACTCAGAGGGAAAGATTTGGAGAAAATAAGATGGAAATATGATGGCTTTCTTCATCTGTTATCTTCAGGAAAAAACATAGCTGGTTGGCCTTTATGGCCCATGACAGTCATCTACCCTTAACACTACAAATACCAGGATGAAAAACCAATGCGTCACTCACCGAAGTGAAGACAATTTTGCATGTAGCGTGTTTAACCTACTATATGTTCAATATCTGCACTGTTTTTATTAGGACTACAACTCCTGGATTTCTAAGTTTTTAATTCAATTGTCTGGGTTCATTTTATTTTTTATACATGCTGTGGATGGGCCACAAAATTAGAGGATTTGGTATAATTTGCTTTTATTATTAAATATATTCATAAAACTGAACTCCATGATGATTCACTTTAGCAATATTATCAGGTCTGTTGGCTACTATAAAGTGAAGTAGGAATGAACAAATTCAAATTGATCTCTTACTAATTAGCATCTTTCTATAAAATCACAGCAAGATGTAAGACCATGAATATGGAAAATTGGTTCGGGAAAATACAGACTGTGTTAAAAATGGTAACATTCTAATAGATACTAAAACTAATTAGGTTGGGATCTTCAAGGCAATTTACTTACCTTCCTGTCCATTTATGAGAAGCTATCTGGCATAAATTCTGTCAGTTGTGGAAATCCTCATCTGAATAACAGGCCATAAAAAAAGTTAGTTCCTGAAAGTAAATTATATGAAATCACAGAGTCACAGAATGTGAAGATGTTGGAATGGACCTTAAAAATCATCCGGCCCTAACCCCCACCCCAATCCCCCCAGACCGAGTTGCTCAAGGCCTTATTGAACCTGGCCTTGAACACTGCCCTTGAACACAACCTCCCTGGGCAACCTGTTTTCTGTATCTACATCACTCTGTAGATAACTTTAGGACACTTCTGGACTTGACACAGAGTTTGGGAAGGCCACAATCCCATTATTAGCAACACCAAACTCCCCAGCTAAATTTAATCTTGACTGAAAGGAAAAGTACACTAGTAAGAAAAGATTCAGCTGTTTTCTATCCATATTGCATAGGTCTTTCTATCAGCACCTAGAAAGTGTAATGTTACTTGATTAGAAGATAAGTCTATTATTTGGCTTTCTCAATACCATCTGTTAAATTTGTTCAGTTTTCTCTTATAACACCGGTAGAATTTCTACTGGCATAGTGACTAAGTTTGACCACCCAGAATTATATATTTTCAGAAAGCCTTTCCATCACTAAAATCAAATTTAAAATCTCCAACTGTTAATCATAACTATGTCTTCACTAGAGTTTAAACAAACTCCTCTCTAAACATAAACATCGTGACAGAAAGCAACTAAAAAGCTTGTCTCATAAATATCCAGAAATATTACATTTTAATGTACACTTGCAATATCTAACATAGCAGTTTGGCTTTTGGGCCATGTGTGTTTAGAAGGAGAAAACGTATATACTGTCAACTGAAAGTTAAAAGACACTAATACAAATTTTGTTCACTAACTCTGGAGAGTTTTCCTTTTTCTCTTTCTGGTTGGCCACCACCCCTGACTTCTCCCACCAGACTTTCCGAAGACAATTGAGCAATTACCCTTTGTCTGTGAGGTTAATTACCAACAATACCCAGCTGACCATTAAAGGCCTACATAATCAGTATTTGGGTAGACAGGAGACAGAAAATGTAAAAGTAGAACTAAAAAATGCTGGACAAGGCAAACTTACACACTTTAGGTGTATTATGTACATTCATCTAGCCATAGAATATGTAGAATCCCATTAGTTATTAACTCAGACACAGTTAGCCTTTATTTGTCTGTAGCATTCTGAGGGTGCTCCTAATAATTTCTTTTTGATGCTGTCCCTGGTGAAAGGGGGAAAAAAGATACTCACATTGATTGATAGAGTTTTTCATTTAAAATAAATTAACCCTCTTCAAACTGTGACATCAAAGAGCTCTTGAAACTGAAAGTGAATTTTTCAATATCAAGCATTTGCAAAGGAAGAAAGAAAAAAAGAACTAGAGTGAAATAAAAGTGACAGTAATTTTTATTATTTTAAAGCATTTGTTCGTGACACATAATGTCAAAATTTGAATTCTGTGTGAATAAGCACTGAATCAAAAGCTTGCTGTTGTACTTTGTACAAAGAATTAAGTACCCCCAATACAAGGGGTTTGAACAGTGTGGTGTACAATCTTGTACCCAAGGCTGCAACTTTATGATCACTGAGATCAAAGCACACAGATCAAATCAGTTTACCAATCAGCTCACCCTACAACCAGGCAGATCCCCCCAAAAACGGAAGGGGTTGAGAGCTGAACAGTCAGCTGAATGAGGAGGAAAACTTGAGCCTTGAGCCCCAGCACGGTCGCCCTGACCACACGAGGAAAAGTTCAGTAAACAAAATTGATTGACAAAGATGTTTAACAAGGTACTTAAGAGCATTTCAGAACCTAAGTTGCTCAGATATATCTAGAGCCCATATCAGAGTACAAGTAAGACACGGGCATTTTCTGCCACCTTCTTTCTGCAACCCATATTTTGCTTTCCCAGTAAATGAAATTCCAGATGTGCTTCAGAAGAGATGTAAAAGTAGGTGGTTTTCTAAAGAGAGGTACAAGGCATTTCTGTCCAATACCTGATCCAAATACTTGTAAGACTGGGATGTAGGGCACAGCATGGACCAGTTTTGCATCTCAGTATAAATGAAGCTAAAATTTATCGCAGAACATGCTGTATTCTAGTATAAAGAACATCCCAGGAGAGATGGGAAACTTCAGAAGAGATTATACTCTTTGGTTTGTCATTCTTGAGAGGAATTATATCCACTACATTCCTGAAAAGAGAGTTGTTCTTATGGTGTCTTTCTTCGTTTGGATTAATTTTTACCATTTACTAATTCCAAAATCCTTTCCCTGAAAAATTGACAAAAAAATCAAAGTTAATATAATATTTTTGTGATTTGCTATTATAGTTCACTCCTAATAGTTGTTTGGATTAATCCTTTTCTTACAGACAGATACATGCAATCTAAAAATGGTTTTATTCATTGGCTTTGGTATCTGTTTATATTCCCAGATAATGTACATGCCTAATTTGTTCCTCAGTCCTGTGTGAGTATTAATTCACTTCTAGCTCCTCTTCAGTGTGAACCAACCAGCTCCTGCAAAGCAAAGCCTTCAAGTGATTCTCCAGATTATACTTCCTATGGAGTTTTACTAGAAGGCTTAAGGAAAGAAAAAAAATGAATGAAATTTGTATATTTGCTATCCCGTGACTTTTTCAACATTTTGCCAGAAGAACCTGCATTCCCACATGCTTCAATAAGATCTTCACTCTGATGTTTATGCAACCATCTGGTCTGCACAGACTTTGTCTACTATCAGACAATTTGAACTGAAAAAATCCCATATATAGATTGTGAGGGTCATAGAAACATAACAAGTACCGAAAAAATCTCAGTCCTCCATGTTATCTGTTGTAGAAAAAAAATTGATCCCCTCTGGAGAAGTGAACTGTTCTGGACCATTTAGCATTTGTGCCTGCATGCAGCTGAGAAGTGCCAAAGAGTAAATTCTCAGTGTGGCCTAGTATTTCTCCATTATGTAGTTCCATCACATTTTTTATACATGCTGTACCTTGGTTTATGTCCCTGAGTAAAGACAGCTTTTGTAACTTTGATGAAGGGTGATGCAGAGAATGTTTCTTCTATTTTGATTTACTTTTTTGGGTTTCAGTTTTGTTCTGACATAATTGAAAACTTTATTTTTGTTTCTATGGCTGTTTTTAAAATACTAGTATTCCTATTCTCATCTCCTTTTTTTTTTTTTTTGTGTGTGTGTGTTATTTCTACATGTTACTTGCTACACTTGATGTATCTTTGTATTGATTTTTATTGTGTTGAGAATATCAATTTCTTTGTACTTTAATGCTTTGCTATACTGGCTTTCAGGGGGTTTTTTTG
>VZTG01001346.1:138059-192648 GCA_013397845.1 Melanocharis versteri | reverse complement strand
TTTTTTTTTTTTCGGTTTTTTTTTTTTTTTTTTTGCTTCCTCCTGCTTCCCTTTTGGTAGAAAACTAACTTATCCAGATGTATTGTTTTGGCACATATATACTTCATTAAAAGTTATGAGAAAAGAGATATGTTCATCAGCCTGTGATTAATCGATTACTGTCAGTATCTTTCATTTTCTGTTTATCTAAACCAGGGATTTTTATACAGAGGAATAGTAGTACCCTCTTCCAAAGTGATGTTGAGTGAGTAAATTAATTCATATGAATAAGTAGCTTTATGTACTGCATGGGAAGATACATATCATTATGGTAGGATAAGAGACTTATTTGTTGTTATGACAGTAGCTGAAGAATTTATCATGCATTTAAGTGAGATAAATAGCATGTAACAAATGCTGTGAGTAATAAAGAAAAAGGGAGTTGTTTTTTTTTATAAAGTTGCGTGATGCCACTTATTTTGGGTTTTCTAGCATTTTAATACAACTTGGAGGTAATTAAAGTTGCCGAGAAAATCCAATTTGTTTTAAAAGTGGGCTTTGAATAGACATACAATTAGCTTGCCAAGGGCTTTCAGAATTGTCTTGTATTTCAGAATCCCTCAACAGACAAGAAGGTTAATGCACCTGTACCTAATTTTTCTCCTTTCTCCTTTCATTATGTGCATCTCAGTTTCCCTTCCAAAACTCAGGACAAAATTTCTTGATGCGGTCCCAAGCATGGTCTAGTTTACAAAGGCAAATCAGAAGTCACGGAACAAAGAGGAAAAAATGCCTGTGAATATACACACACACAAAAAACCCCCTTTAGTCTTGTTAGGCTCTACCATGGTTGGATTTTGTACAGACAGAGGCAGAAACAGATGTGGTATCCAAGTAGAGGAGAAGTGCTAAAAAAAACCAAGGCCAAAATCAAGCGAAAGTGGCAGACAGTAGGCTGTATACTGCTTCAGATCTGAACAGTGTTGGCTGATACAGGCTGTAGATAATCAATGTGTCCATTTTGTTGACATTTCTGGGAAAGGAGGGGGGTGGAATTCTTCTGAGCCCTTTTTTTGCAGCAGCACAGATGACAGCTAGAAATAAACAGTGTTTTCATGGCTGAAATGTCTGCCAGACATGATCATATGCAGACTCTGCTTGAGGTAGCAAAATACTGAGCAAAAGGTTGGGGTAGTAAAACAACCTGATGAGAGGTAGCAGTAGCCCCATATTCTCTTTGCACGTTCGGCCCTCATTGCTAATGCACGTGGGTGATGAGCCCTGCTACAAGTGCGGCTCGTATTGAATCCAGCCGCAACTCTTGATCTGCTCCTTCCTAAGACCTTTCCCCCTTATCCTTTTGTCAATGTTTATGTGAAATCAATAAAAAAAATGTGTTTTTTAAGAAAAAGCCTGAAGTCCTGACCTTACTACAGAGCTGAGAATTCAACATTCAGCTGAGGATGATATACCCACTGTGCAGAGCAACTGGCCAGCTGGTGAGAAATTCCGGCTGTCATCGCAGTGCAGGGAGTTAACATATTTATCAGATACTTGAGATGAAAAAGTGGTAGTTCATGGGGACTTTTTTTCCCTAAGCCATCTGGTCCTGAGGTGCCTATTACATCTATTATTGAATCATTAAAGTCAATGAGGTGAATAACACGATTAAACTTGTTTACTTGTCATGTAACAGTCGGTTAACAGTGAAATGTAACTTCTACTTTCTGGTTTACTCTGCATTTAAAATACATCTCTGTTCCCCTAAGTGATACATAAAATTAATGCCAGATAAATATCTTTTAATTTGGAGTCTAATTTAAAAGTACATTAATTCTTTTAATTCTGCACTACATAGGAATATTGTATTGTGGTCCCTGCAAAGACTGCTCCTTATAATTAAAACAATAAAACATAAATAATTGGCAATAAGTACAAATATGTATACTCATAATTTCACTCTACTAATCAGATATGTGCACTTTTATGGAGATTCTGCACAAAATGCAGTTTGCTCCTGCAGTAGTAGGAAAGGCAAAAAGCAATAAATCTGATCAATATATAAAAGTCCTATTTGCATGAAAAGGTTTAAAGCATTTCATTAGATACACTCATAAAAGTGTGAATAAGCAGTTATTGTATTACCATAAATGGATTATACTTCTTTGTACTAAACTGAGATTTAAATAATATGGATTATACTGTTTGAATTAATTTTTAAAGCCAGGAAATCTTATTGTAGTGACAGTGAAATTTAGTGTAAAGGTTTCAACAGCTATAATTAGTGTTAGCCTAGAAATTAGGAACTAAAGATGCCCTTTTATATTTATGTTAAGACCTCCTTTTGAGATCTGCAAGTTTTTAAAAGTGCAAATATTCATAGGCTTAATGTGAAATATTTCCAGTCAAGGGACTCATGTTCCTAGATTTCAGTAGGCTTTAAATCAGAGAATTAATGAATAATATTGTATAGCAATGTAGCTAATTATTCATACCAAGAAAAATAGGATTAAATAAAGAAATGAAAAAAAAAAAAAAAGGGTATGCATAATCATTGAATTTGCTAGAGTCATGTCTACTTGGTCAACTTTAAGTGGTCTCAATGTTAATCAGCAACCTCACACTTCATGCATCTAACCATCACATATTACACTATATATTAAGAAGAAAGTATAGTTTAAAATATTATACTGAAAAGATCTTCCTCTGATACCTTGCCCTGATAGCTTGACCTCCAGCTACTAGTTTATCAAGCAGGTAAAGTTGTGATATCTGGAAAAACTGTATCTCATTTCCCAAAAAAGTGAAATGAACTAAATAGCGCTATTGAGGGTTGTTTAAACTAACTGATTTGACTATACCCAGAGGTACACTGGGAATGCTCTCAAATTCATTGAATCGTAGAAACATCATAGAATGTGCTGAGTTGGAAGGGACTCATCAGGATCATTGAGTCCAACTCCTGGCCCCACGCAGGACATCAAAAGAGAGATGTCCCACACACTCCCTGAAGTTGATGTTGAAATGCGGCCCTCTTTACTTTGCAGTGATTTTAAACCAAGATTAACATTGTTCAAAGATATATCATCAACTATTTAAGTGCTCTGTCAAATGAAGCTATTGTAGATCACAATGAAATCACTTATCTATAATTCCTATGTCAATAGCTCCACAGTTTATTCCCAATGCTAATCTATTCTGACGCAGTCCTCATAGAAGAATGTTTATTAATATTTGAGTCTTTGTATACGGTTGGAATATGCTTCATTATTAACACTGTAATTGCTTTACCATCCAAACTTGTTTCCATGCTGAATCCTTGGTTTTGTGTGATGGTGGTGGAGGTTTGGGCTGGTTTTGTTTGTTTTCTGTTTGTTTGTTTGTTTTAAATTTTCCTTTCGGACTATATTATAAAGAAGGATTACAGGTGAGAAGGTGTGTACCTCAGTAGGCACAACAAGATTTAATAAGAGGCTGTTATGCTAGACTCAGATGAAAGCTCCCTGCACAGGATTTCATTATTATATTCAGGACACTAAATGTAATATTATTATTAAGTGGATTATAATCTCAGCTATTCTTTCTTTTACTGTCTATTTCTTTCTTTTACTTTCTATTTCTCCATCTAGAGACCAGAGAATGGATATTTATTACATTACATTGTTAATCTCACCTTGTGTTTTATTTACTTTTTTTTTTTATATTATTTGAACAAAAGTATGTTGTTGTTTGTTTGGTTGGTTTTTTTTAACTACAGTGAAATGTTAGATTAAGGAGATAATTAGCATATTTAATTCCATTTATCTATGTGCTCTAGATCTTTCACTTTGTTGATTACTCAGTAAAAATTACATGGCAGTTAAGACATTCTTTTTTTTATTATTTTAATGAACACAAAACAAAAATAGTAGAATCAATCCAGAAGTTTAACACAGCTGTAGATAAGTGATGTAGGGAGTTAATTGGAATTCCAAAGGGGCTGGTAATTTTTATGCGTATCCCCCTGAAATCTCCACCAGTCTTCGCTCAGATTTTAGAATGATTGGAACATTGCACAAAGCAAGTACAGAAGTACGCATGTGACAATCTTTTCCATTTTGAAGACCAGATATGAGCTAGAAATGATGCCTTTGTAATTTAATGACTGAGAATTAGATGGAGGCAGGAGATACATCAGGATTAATCCATTCATAATTTTAAAAGCACTGAAAGAAAACCCCAAAACAAAAAATTACTTCATTACCAGAAACCATAATATCTGTTCCCTTACCACAGCAGGAAGTTTGCTAGATTTGATTTTTCCCATGTACACTTTCTGAAAGGAAAATAAGGTGTTCAACATCTATTTATTTATTTTTAAATCAAGAAAGTTCCATTTAAATTTTAGAGTTCCTCTTGTTAAAAAAATACAGTAAGAAACAGTTGACACGATTTGGCTTATAGTCTTCTAACACCCACATTTCTCCATCTCTTCCACCTGGCAGCTTGGGAAAGCTGCCCAGGTTATACCAGAATGCTTTGGAACAAAACCAGTCCTTCAGCATACTAGGTGTTGACAGGCCAACCTGGTTAACACATGGTTTTGCCAGGAAAAAAAAAAAAAAATTATGCTCTCTGGATAAACTGAATCATATTAGCTTTGAACATGTCAGATGATCACTTGGAAAATGTAGTTACAATCGTAATGTGATCCTATCCATACTGTAGAAAAAATCTGAGTGACTGAAAAAAATAGCAATCATCACACTATCCTCAGGTTCTTAAGGCTTTTGAGGGAAGAACTAACAAAGTCAGACCAGAGTAATAGGTATTTTATAGATTATTTATACTTTTATCTCTTTGTTAACCCTAGCAGGTAGCTTTATCACCCTGGAACAGTGCATTTATTTGTATTGATTATGAAGGGAGCCTAGAATGGAAAGCTTTGGGGTCGCAGTCTGCATTGCTGGTGTCTACAACTGATCAGGCAAGGCCTATCCTTGCAGACATATTCACAAGAAATTGTAGAATGATGCATTGTTCTACCTAGGTAGCATCCAAAGTGGTCTGAGTTCCAATTACAAAGGAAAATATAATGAAACAATATTCATCTAATGATTCATGCGTATTAGAAATTATTTAAATTATTCTTTGGGGTTAGGGTTGTGGGTTTTTCTCATTATTATCATTATTATTGTTATCGAAGTACTATCTTGTGATTTTATTCTCAACTGTCTGGAATGATGCAGACTGGATAATTTCTAATATTTCAGGCTGCTCTTTAGAGGTTCAGTAAAAACTCCAGTTTTTCAGTAAGGAAGTTTATCTTACTAATAAGATTAAGAAGGTCTGTCTCCTTATTTGTCTTTTTCTGTGACTTCTGTGGATAAACAGTGTCTTTAAGCACAGACATAGGAAACACCATTTTTATCCTTTGGTTTGTCAAAAGCATATCCAAGTATCATCAGTACTGGTACTGTTTAAAGTGCACAAAGAATAATCCTTGTTGCAGGTGCATATGGCACAATGATTTTCTGGCAAAAAAGACAGTGTGGCTGGGCTGTGCTGTGTCTGCTTAGATGTTCTGCATGATCAGAATGTCTTTAGATAACAGAACTGACCATTCTGTTTATGGCCAGTTTATGGTGCTGTTTATGGAAAATCATGATATTGCTGCTGTTCACAAAGAATGATTTAGTCTTCTGACTTCTCTAAAACATAATTGATTTATATTTCACTTACTCTTGTTAAAAGAATTACTTTGGTGTAGAGTTGTATAAAGCTTCCAAAGATAGAGCTGAAATAAAATTTTCCCAATTTGTTCTGTTTTTCTTTGACATTGGCATAAAGATGTATTCTAAAAAAGATATAAAAGACAAGTAAAATATGTCACTGGAAGTATTCACAAGCTGTATAAAGTATATTAAAAAATTCGATAATTTATGTACCTGAGGAAATATAAGGATGCTGTCCTGTATCAGACCAGCATCCTGCATCTCTGTGTTTTACAGCTCTTCAGAAAAAGGACTAAACTTTTGAAGACAGTAGGCACCATCAACAGTAAAAGTTTTATAATAATTTTAATTCTCGCTCAGTGGATGTCTCTACCTTTTAAGAAATAATCTAGCTTTTTTTTTTTAAATCTTCCCTTTAGTAAACAAATGAAGCACCAAAACTGGAGAGAAGGATGGATCCTCAAGATATTAATTTATTTTTATTTCCAAAAGGACTTAAAGAAACAAAAACAGATGCAAGGACCACCCTGTTCTTTGCTTTGTTAACTAAACAAATATCATGCTTTATTTGGCTGGAAGCAAGATCTAAGGTTGAAAATTGTAATATCAGAGCCACAGTTCACTTCTCCCTGCAAGGAGAAATTATGTTACTGTTTACTTGGGACTAAAACTTTCCAAGAACTTGCAATATCTGATACCAAAGAAATCCCTTAGGCAATTTATTTAATCTACATATATGCAAGATCTCCTTACAAATTAAGATTTGAAAGTTTGGCTAGCAGCTACCATCAAAAGCTGATCACGTTTTAGAATTTTTACTTTATTGTTTGAGTGTTGCCACTGTGAGCCAAGGTGGGCACTCCAACAGGGATCTTTTTCATGCTTTTTGTAAAAATGGCAGAGATTGAAAATGCTTGCAGGAGCTATTGTTTTTACGCAACAAAAAATAATTAATTATTCTTAATTATAAAAACATTTCTGAAGCTATTCCATCCAAGTTTGTTAAGAGTTTTTTAAAAAAATATGTAGAATAGCAATAGAAGAGAACTTTCCTTTTCTGATCCTTTTCTTGCAATTTATATATTAAATTAACAGTGTCAATTTGCCTACATTTATAGGATTGGTTTCATGTTTATAGTTTTTTGAAGAAAAACTCCGACACTTTTTCTAGAATGCTTAACACCACTTACTGCACTGACATGGTATTCTAAAATGTTTGCTATACTTTTATACCCATATGTAGATAAGCAAATTAATTTAATTTATTTGATTGTAACAGTGATGTATATATTTTCTTCCGTACATACAAAAAGTTAATTTATCTTCTACTCCGCTCTGCCCATATTTTACTGCTTTCTTTTACTATTCCATTTTTTTCCTCCTCTTTATTTTTCCCAGTGTTTTCATCAGGATTCATCTCTTTACCAGCTCTCTTCTTTCTGATTATTTTACAACCCTCTTTTTCATTTATTCCACTTCCTATAATTTCCACATTGCAAAATATTCCACCAATTTTTCACATAGCTACTGTTCCTCTCATTCCTGTCCATGTGTGAAGAATGTCAGTTTTCCATCATCGTATTTCCAAATCAGTTTTCCAATGCTATTCTCTTTAATTACCCGTCTGAACCTGCCAGTCATGAACTCACAGCTTCTCACAAGCCCTCACCTCCCAAAAGCTTCCACTAATGACTGCTGGACATCTAGTTTGATCACCACTTTCTCTTCACTTATCTGAAATTCCTGTAAAGAATTATTACAGCGGTAGCAGGACGGAATGATGGGACACTATGGTACTTTTCAGAGTCTCATTTCTAATATACTGCACACTTTTATTGCACATTTTCCCCTCCGTAGGCCTCTCCTTTTCGCAGATTGTATACAAAGCTACGTGTTTCAAATAAAAATAAAACTCTTCTGGCTGCACATGTTATTGCAATATACACTCTCCGTTTATGGCAAAGTCTTCAGTTTAAGTTCCTACAGGAATTTTTCCCCTCTAAAATATTTGTTCAGTCAACAGCCATTCTCTCACAGCTGTCTCGAAGGCATTCAGTCAAATACTTCAAGTTCCAGCAGGACATGAGTCCTACTTTCTAATGCCAGATGAATCATTAAAGGGAACATTAAAGTCTCAGATTTTCTTGCAATAAAATGCTGCAGATAAAAACGTAAGTTGAATGCATTTCCAAAGTCCTTGTTTATCTATAACTAGAATACAGGGTAAATATTTTCTTTCAGGAATGCATAGTTAATTGCAATTCAGCGAAATATTAAATTTTGTATTGATTAAGAACTATTGTAACTGATTGGAATAATTTAATCCCTTTTAAAATCTGTAATATAGCATTCCAATATATTAAAGAAGGAAGAACGATCCAGCACACTTCATTTACATTAAGTGGCTTTGAAAACTAATTCAATTTTTACTGAAAGGAAGTCTGAAAAAGTTACCCATTATTGTATGAATTGCAAGTCCTCAGTCTGAAAGAAAACTATTGTCCAGAGAGTACAGATCTATTTTTTTTAGGGGAAATAAACGCCCCACACTTCATCTCAAGCTTCAAGGGAACAAAAAGAAAAATCTCTAGAAAATATTTAGTATTATATTTATATAGTATTAACTATGTTTCAGTCTTTTCAAGAGTAACGCTTCTCTTCAAAGCAGTCATTTGATGTTGAAATAGTGGCAAGGGTATTCGTCTTTATCTTATAAAATGATACACCCTACAAGTCAAGTCATGGAACCATATTTTCATAGTTCTACATCAGAAAATATTACAGTGTCTCCTGGCAAATTTTGTTGAATAATTTTTTTTTTCTGATAACTTTGCAAAATATATGACAATTTTGTAGCCTAATCTGATATAAACTGCTCATATCCAAACCTTTCTAAAAAGCAAGGATTCTGTATCAAGTTTTTTGGTTTTGTTGGAATTTTGAGGTTTTTTCCCAAGATTTGATTTGCAATGAAAATGAAAAACATTCATTAGTTTGTGTATTTTCTTAGGGTATCTCATTGAAAGAAAACAAATAATTTATACTTGTGTTTCTTTTCTGAGTTACATGTATTTTTGGTTGACTGACCAGCATTTGAAGATCTTTTTTTTTTTTTAAGTCATGTAATTCTCCTTCAATAGTTATGAAGATTGAAGGGCAAACTGGAATATTAAATACTTAAAAAGAAAAATCACCGTAGTGGCTTTAGGGATATTTATATATACATATATTTTAGCTGTTTTTATGTAGTAACAAGAATCTTATTTACCCCATCCACAGTACTAAAGCTTAAATAGGAAATCTTTCTGCAGTTTTCTAAGTTTTGTGGTTATCATCTCTTTAAAATTGGGGAAGTTGTAGAGGAAAGGTCTTTAATTTTGGTTGAAAGGTATGTATTACCCACTTACTGATTTACTTAAGAGCCTGTGAATACTACATGAATTTAAAGTCTTTTTCTGTTTTCTTGGGGGGGAGGGTGGATTTGTTTGTTCTTCTTGTGTTTGTATTTTGGGTTTGGTTTTTTCTTTTTTAAGTTCTATCAGTATGCTTTCCTATGTTTCACATACAGAAGGAAGTAAGTCTAGCTGGCTCTGTAACAGTGTCCTGCTTCAGGAAATTCTTAACAGAGGTGGGGATCAGTTATGCAGAGAAAGAACACTGCAGCATAGCTTGCCAGCAGGATGTGGGGAATGTGTTACTTTCTAAATAAAACCAATGGGTTTGTGGATATGGAGCACTCGGTTGCCTGGATATGCACCATCTGCCTACCACATCTTTGTGCCCCAATTTTCACTAGGGAGCAATGAAGGCATACAGAGAGCCATGAATTCCTGTGGCTCTCCCGGGATGGGTGACTGCAGGGCTCCAGACTTCACCTAGAAGCAGACTTATGCCTTGCTCATACACAGGAACTTGGTCTCCAGATAGATATTTGGCTGTCCCTGTGAAGTGAAATCAGGAGACCATGGAATACACTGGTAAGGAATATTAACACTTTAAAGTGATTCTTTCCTCATCTTGCTTGTTGGCAGTATTCTGAAAATATTAGTTTTCATAAAAGAGTGCCGTCAAGTATGGATCCCAGCTGAGTGCTGTCAGAGTAGTAAAAACACAGTGTTTTATCTTCTAATCATCTTCAAAAGATTGACTTAGTGTCCGCGAATAGTGATCATTACTACAGAATAAACCAGAAAGACTGTCTTAGTGAAGTTTGATCAGCAACAGTGGACGCGTTTGAATAGCCTAGCCTAATGCTAGAGTCAGTATATTCAGGCTTACTGTCAGCATGTTTCTTAGACTAAAGGAATGAACTGTTCTGTCCCATGCTTTCATTAAGTATTTTGGGAGTTCATTCCCTGACAATTACTTAATACAATTATTTATATATTAGGAAAGATGACTGCACATTGAGGAATTTGTTCTAATTTGAGCAAAATTGTTCAGGAGGAAAGTGAGGTGCATTAGACTTAGCTACTCTGAAAGGTAAGCACATGTCATCATTCTCTTAATTAAAACTTTTATAAGTCTCATGGGATAAAAACGCTGGAACATCAAAACAAGTATGTAAAATCTCACCTTTCCCTCTGATCTTCCACAGTACAATATTACCTATGTTACGTATGTTTGCCCAGTTTGCCCAGAAAGTTATTTTATATAGGTCACCTTAATTCCTGATCCTTTCCTTATCGCTTTCTGTCTTGTGTGCTGTTGATAATAACTTTTGAACTCAGTTGCCTAAATTTCCCCCTGGCTCGTCCTTGAAAGGGAAAAAATTGCAGCTATTTAATCAAGTTAGACAGCAAGTAATTTTAAGCTTCATCCTAATTAGTTCAATGAAGGTTAAACCATACGACAATATAGACAAAGTTTGATAATTACATACTTCATTTAGGGAAAAAAGTGCTCATAGTGGTGAAATTATTAAGACTTTTATATTCTTCTTCCTTGATATTATCCCTATTTCATTCAAACCGAATATATCACCAGCTGGAGAAATATGGGGAAATAGCTTCCATAGGCTAATGTAATTAGCTATCTAGGACCATGCAGAGTGCTCATGTGAATAAAAAACACCAACCACCAAACACCAGGAAAAGGTCACATGACAATATCTACCAAAGCAACTACTATATTAACTACATAAAATCAGACCAAACTGAATGAAGCCAAACATTTCTTCTTGACAGATTTTGTGTCAGTTACATGAATTTGGTACAAATCACTTAATTTCTCTAGAAATATTTCTGATTTAAGAAAGAACAAATGAATCAGGGTTAAGACCCTAGAAGCAGCATTTCATGATCCTCATTTACAAAGTGTCTTCAAACCCTCTCGCTCTTATGGTTCTGGAGATGCAGTAAAATAGAACAAGGAGTGCAAGTAATTTGTTTTCTTTTTACATAATTTCCGTAAAGGCCAAATTCCAATTACTTGTAATAATTAAGTAGCTTCAGCACTAAGGGGTTCAAATGTTCAGCAAGAGAATCTTTCTATGACTTCCAGCAAAGGTCAACTTTCTATTGACCAGTTATTGATTAGGTTTTCTGTGTTCTTGCAATGTGAGATTGCTAACAATGCAGTGATTTATGGGATTTTTGAATACATCTTTGTTGTTCAGGAATAAAAAACAGCAATAGAAATATATTTTTATCTCCTTATATTAGAAGGATTTTAGATACTAATTCAGATATCATTTTTGTAAGTCCTAATATAAATTTAATTGGATAGAAATGCAATCCTGAAACCTTTTCTCCTTTTAGGGAAATTTTATTTTCTTTTCAGCTAAAAATAATGACATTCAAATATGTTCAAAACATATGAGAAACATGGATTATTACATGTAAGTTTTGGAATGGAACAAAACTAAGTTATTTCCTCCACTTGCAAAAAAACAAACAAACAAAAAACCCCAAAGACACCAAAGTTCTCAATCTTTGTTAAAGAAATGGGAAAATCTGTGGTCATGGACAAATAATTTTTACCCATAATTATAAAAGCCTAAATATTCTTAAACTATTTTGGCTGATATTGGAAACTGTTTTTATTTTGTAATACAGCAATAATATATTAACTATATCTTTTTATGTAACTTCCTTTCTCTCTGTTTTTAAAATTTACAAAAAGAACAATCTTTTAAAGATCCTTAATGCTCCTGAGCTGTCTCTAAAAGTGCTTAATTTGACCATACCCTCATGGGGACATAATACTTTGCTCTGCATAAAATACTCTGATTTTTTACCTTCTAATTCTATGTCTGTCAATAGGTTGAAAATAATTCCTGAAGATAATTCCTTCTTCTCAAATAGGTATCTGACACAATAAAATAATCACTGTAACATAGGATCAGTATTAGTTTCTAATAAGTGCTGCTATAAAATTACTCCCATTATAGACATTCACTTCTACAATCAGCAGGTGATACTCAGTTCTGAGCCTGATATACTACAACCGTCACCAAAAAGCACTTTTATTCATTAGGTGAATGAACTTTTATTCAGGTAGCTGCATATAATCACCTTTTGAACACAACTTTATAGAGTACTGGATAATTTTGGAGAAGCAAGTACCAGCATTAAATTAGTTCAGAAACCTAACCTCTCAGCTCAATTAATTTTAATCTGGCACAAGTATAGATTCTATCAGCCTTGCGTGTGATAAATAGTATCTCTCCTCTGTGAAAACACATTCAGTGAGAAAAGCGTTAAATGGTATTTGAATAGCAAAACTTAATCCATAGTAAATAATTGGAAACAGCTCATTTGAGTTCTCAGTCTGCTTAAAAAAATAAAGTAAGTAATTTAACTATACAGATTGAGTATTACTCTTAACTTGACACAGGCACATCATACTGTTTGTCTTTTCTGAGTAGCAGTGGGGGCTCACAGTTAATTCTTTCATCCAACAGCTACTTCTTGAAAAATTTGTCCCTGGTAAAATCTCCATTTCCTTTGGAATTCACAGGATACTTAACTAGAGTGCTACTGGTTCTGTTAAGGAGGAGAAAGTGGTTTTGAGTCGGTCAGCAAGTGTTGTAAAGGGTTTTCTACCACTGTTGTGGTTTAAGCCCAGCTGGCAACTTTGCACCACTCAGCACCAACTAAGAACCAGCTGCTTGTTCTCCTCCACCCCTCCACAGTGGAATGGGGAGGAGAATCAAAAGTAAAATTGAAGGTTGAGATGAGAAAATTTTAATAAAAGGAACAAAAGGTAATAATAATAATAACTACAATAATAATTATAATAATAGAAAAACAAACCAAAAAAAATCCAAGTGTTGCATAATACAATTGCTCAGTACCTGCTGACCTATGTCATTCCCCGAACCTCAGTTGAACCCCCCTTCCAGGTAACTTACTCCGTTTATATACTGGGCATGATCTATGGTGTGGAATATCCCTTTGGCTAGTTTGGATAGTCCATCCTGGCTCCCTCCTAGCCTTTTGGCATTGTTCCTCACCGGCAGAACATGACACACAAAAAAGTCTTTGATGTAGGATAAATAACCCTTAGCACCCACTGCACGTAAGTACATTATCAACATTATTCTCATACTGAATCCAAAGCACTGCATTGTACCAGCTACTGAGAAGAAATTAACTCTATGTCAGATGAAACAATAACAAATAGAATTTCCTGTGGACAGTTGTAGATCATTTCTGCTGTGTAGAAGATCACTCAGCATCTTTAAATTATATGTGCAGGTGTTACTCATTAAACATTAAATTAGGAAAAATCACAGACTTATTGCAAAATACCTGGAAGGAAGACACAGCATGTTTCTACATGAAGTGTAGCACTTCTTAAAAATTCTTGACAACTTGAGAAGTCCTAAAATTAAGAAGCAAGAAAATTAGAAGAACAGTGTTCTCAGGTGGAAGAATAAGCTTGTCTCTGACATCTGCTTATGGTTCTCATTTTATTTCTCTTCCTTAAGTGGTCTAATGTTCTCCTCCCATTTTGTATCATATAGATCCTTTCCAACGTTGAAGTTGATTCTAGGGGAATAAGCCACTTGAAAAATATTGGTGGGAATAATTTCGGCAAACCAGAAGCCTTGTTTTGTTTTGGTTTTTTTGTGGGGTTTTTTTGTTTGTTTGTGGGGGGTTTTTTTTGTTTTTTTGGTTGGGTTTTTTTTTTTGTTTGTTTGTTTGTTTGTTTGGTTTTTTCTCTGAGGTATTCAGGATCTGTTTTTATTCTAAAACCCATGGTACACAAGATTCTTTCATCCTGTTCCCGTGATCATCTGCATCAGACAAATTGTAGTGCACTTGCTTTTTGTTCTAGAGTAAGACAATTTATGCCTTTAAAATAAATCCTAAGATCTGAGAAACAGCCATTTTAGAGACCTCTCTTAGGAGGCAGCATGAATTACACTGCACTGTGTTTACCTCCCTTTTGATATACATTACTCCAAAGTTATCACACTTATTTTATCGCGTTTTGCATCATCATATTCTATGATTTTTTTTGCTGTAGAAAACTCCCCTGCTCTATGCTGCAACACAAACCTCTTGTTACGACAGATACTTTAAATGGTCCTTGGTGAGCTGACCATACCTGCGATTGTGACACAGCATCATCTACAAGTGTTTACTGCGCTAAGTTAATGCCTCTATATCAGCTAAGTTGGATGCGCTTAGCTGTCTTTTTGGGACTAAAACTTAATTACTTTGACTAATAAGGCTTTTGATTTGCATGATACGTTTACACAGAAACTGGGTATCTGTACATAGACATTTGTCTCCCCTTACATTTATGTGTGCCTGTGTACATGTATATGCATTACCAAATATGTTCTACGGTAAAGTTTCTGCCCTAAATTATTGCTGTTAAATGAATGTCCCGCTTTTCTAAACAAAATTAAATTGAAGGTGTTATTGATTTGCTGTTACAGGTGTTGTTTGGGTCACTACAGATGTTTGCTCTTTAGTAGTTTACTGTTTACTAGCTGTGTGTAACACCACTTTGAAAAAATCGGTAGCAAAGAGGGCTTTATTATATCAATGGCAATTTCATGAGATATTTATACTTGTTTACACATTTAAAATTGATTAAGAATAGTAAAGAAACTTTCAGAAGAATTAACGTTGCATTGCGATTTTCAAAAATCTGGCGAAGCACAGGTTTAGTCTGTTCTTTTGAGAAAAGCAGTCCCCTTGAGATTTAGATCTCAAAACAGGGAAGAAAACTCTAACTGTGGATACTTGTTACGTGAGTTTCAAAGAATATTTTAACAGCTAAAACTGTATGTTTACAGAGAACATAAATAACCACAGGATATCCATTGTGGGAAGCTCTCATTATTCAGTCCTATTAAATGTCGAAGTGTCTGAGAAAATTAAATAAAAAGGCCTACTGATATGAACAGATAAACTGCAAGCCTTGTAAAATATATGGAATGGAACTCAGGGCAGAGCTAAGTGAAGAATTCTAATATAATATAAAGCACATAGCCATAAATCTTTTCGAGTTATTTACATCATAAAGAATTTACTTACTTCTGACTACTCGTTGCTCACTTCTGAATATTTCTTCATCTTTCCAATTCTTTGAAGTAGTATTGAGAATCAATAGAAAATGAACCATGAAGGCTCTGAGGCCCAGGGGGAATGATGCAAGTAAAAGAGCAGCAAAAGAAATAACAGCAGTGACATAATAACAACAGAATTCCTCGCCTTCTGCTATAGATTTATATATCTCGTGCTTTTTTATTCACTCAGCACAGAATATTATCATTTTACGTCTTGGTTTAATAAATTGATCACTCACTTTCCCTTCCTATTGATGCATCAAATATACCCAGCAATGTAATAAATTTTAGTCACAATCAATTGCAGCCCTTTTGGGACATAAAACTGAAAAAATTAGAACCTTTATTTCCAAACCACTGTTCAATAATAAATGGAAGCTGTGTGATATGTATATAAATAAATAAATGATATTTTAAATTATTTTTGGTTAAACAGAAGTCATGTTCATATTACTTCCAAACTGAAATGAACTACCATGGCCTTGATTTATCAGTAGTGGGATTTCCTAATAAATTGCCCCAGTCATCATCTATTTCTTTAGCCCTAGGAACATTTTTATTAACTGATAAAGCAAGTATTCTCACTTTTATCTTTGTGTCTTAGATATAAAATGTATTGTGTGATGATTTGAACAACATTGTCACATCTGATAAGCTTAAAATGGCAGAATTAGTGTCATCTATTCAAAGTAATAATTGGCATATCCAGTGTTTCAAGAATAGTGTATACTACGGGCTACATGCAAAATTTCTAGGTTTGTTTCTCTGATGCATGGTTAGACAGATGGACTTTACATCCAATTATTCATCTGATTTTGAGAAGTACCACAATGTTGATTTCCTAAGCACAAAATTTGGGGTTTCTTAGGAAGAATGAAGGACTTAAAAGGATTTAAACATTAACGTATATATTATATTTAAATATACAGTTTTTTTCTGATAAATATAAAAATCCATAATCTGCATTGCAGATAATCCCAACAATTCAGCCGCTTACTGAGACGATCAGATCTGGAGCAGGCCTATTCAACAGCGGAGCTGGGGTTGTGTCTCCCGAGCTGGAGAACCCCCTGGACAGTGATGAGGCTCCCACAAAGGTAGCTCTAGGGATTGCTGTGGGCAGGATGGGCAAACAGAGCAAGTCGTGGCAGCCAGGGTGGGATGTGGCACTTTGCAATTTGTTGAACTGCATGAGGTTTACCCAGGCCACTGGTTGATCCTGTCACGGTCCCTCTGATCGACACTTTCTGTCTCACGAATCAGCTGCACCACTCAGCTTGGTGCTGCTGGCAAACTTGCTGAGTGTTGCAGTGGCTGCCCATTGGATTTCTGACCAGGCACAGAGTGCTGAGCGCCCTGCAAGTAGAGTCCATTTGGTGGACCCCGAAACTGCCCTCTAAGTAATGAGATCATACTGGGCAAGGCTACGGCCTGCCTTGTCTGTTCCATTTATGGTTGTTCTTCCAGTATGTTCTGTGCCAGTTATGTTTGATGTATCCCCTGACAGCTCTCCCCTCCCCTGCTCCTCCCTGGTTTAAACTCATTGGTTGTTTACACTTAGCCCCGCCTGAAGAGCCATTCCCTATTGATTGATTCTCTGTAACCCCACCTAGTTTGTCTCAGTATTTAACCCCCTGCACAGAGGTGCTCGGGGCTCTTCTGCTCCCCTGCCCCTATCCCATATCCCCTATCCTCAACCCTCATTACCCTCTCCCTGGAATAAACCTTCCCTGTTGCACCCCAGAAGAGTCCCTCTCAAATCCTTTGTCTCTTTCCTCGGCGCCTTCTCCATCGGGAGCCCCGGCGAGCCCTTCGTGAGCCTGGCCGGGTTCCCCGCTACAACAAGTGTCCTCCTGCAGACGGCTCAAGAGCCAACGGGAAGGCTGTGGCTGCTGCCCCCAGTCCGGGCTTGCTAGGGGCCGGCACCGTGGCGGCTGAGGGTGCACTCAGTCCCTGCCCATGTCATTGGTGAATATGTTAAACAGTATGGGCTCCAGCGTGGACCCTTGAGGGACACCTTTTGTTATTGGTTTCCACTTGGACACTCAGCCTTTGACTATAATTCTTTGGATATGGCCATGCAGTCAATATCCTGTTTATTTAATAGTCCATCCCTGAAATCCAAATCTCTCCAATCTGGTGGCAAAAATCTTGTAGGAGACTATAATTACTATTTTTATCCAATACAGATAACAATAATGTTGATTTTGCTTTCTCGTGGTTACTTCCTTATTTATCAAAAAAAGAGTAATAATATTTCCTAAGACGTATAGAGCTCCTTTCTTCACAATTTTGTGCTGAGTAGGTTATTTACCTGAATTACTGACCTTTTTTTTTCAGTTACATGACTCACCCCATAAGATACAGCATTGTGTATCAGGAGTACGCCAATATTTTTAAAATAGCTAATGATTATTTAAAAGGTCTCCTATCACATTTTCTCCTTCAAAGAAATGAAACTGAGGAGTAAAGTGAAAAAATATGAAAACCACTTTGTTGTCATTTTGTTTTAGCAGCTCAGGGTGCTTTTTAAAGAAATGACAATATTTCCTTTGTCTTCTGTTTTTATGCAAGTAATAATAAGCAAAATTAATATGATTCAATCCTATTAAACAATCCGATACGTTCCGGTTTTCATCCTCCAACAAATTTTAGTTCCTACAAAACAAAGGATACCCATTATTTGTATGTATTTTGCAACTGATTGTAAAACAATACTATACCTAACTCTATGGAGTTGCAGAATGTTTGTTTCTCTGATAGTGAAAGACTTCAGTAGGCTATAGATTCAGGTATTTTTATTTCCTTAGCAGCTGATTTGGCTATCCAACGAAAATATAAATATTTTTGCTGGTGTTGATTTCTCATGAAGTGGAACTACAAGTAATATTTTGTTTTATGACGTGAACCAATTTGAAAAGCTTCCATATAATAAAGAAGTGTAGCAAAACAGAGATGCTTTGTCCTGAAAAAGTTCAGCCAGGTCTGAAGGATGGGGAGAAACATTCTTGTGAGAGGTGAAAGCTACTGAAATAGAAAAAGAGAATATTAAATGTTTGATTATTTTGCAGAGGAGTTACATCTGATTTATGTTTGTTACTACTTCCAGTAATTGTAAATCTGTGTTTTAATGACTATAATTAATAACTGAGCTCATGTTTTTTTCCAAACATACATGAATTTTTGGTCAGTATCACACTAATTTACTATATGCCCTCTGTCTGCGGAAAGATTTATAATATTTCATTACACCTATGGAGAAAATGCTGATTAAGTCCTCTCAAAGGGGACAAGTTTCATTTACAAGGAATTATGTGACAAATAACAAAGGAATAAAATAGCTGTTCTAAAATGAAGCCCAAGATTGTAGAGTGGACAGAAGGTCACCACCCCAATGGGTATGTAGAGGAAAAAAAGAAAATAAGAGGAATGAGTATCAGGAAATTTCTTTTTGGAATAATAACCATATTTGCCCCTCAATTCCTTCTCAAAATTTCCACATATTTGTTCTGAAATGCCTAAGTCCCATGCTTATTAAAAGAAAAATTAAATGAAATGCTGAAGAAGACCTATTTCAATGTTCTTAGTATAACAGAAGAATAAAGGAGTAAATTTTGTTGTGGGCAAAGTCATCCAGGAAAAAGCACTTAATTGGACTTGAAAAAAAAAATCACCAAAAATGTCTGTTGCATCATTAAGGGGATTGATTAATAAATATATTTTGAACTATGAATAAATGAAAATTTAAAAATTCACAGAGTAATGAAACAAAAAATAGTGCTAGATGTCAGGTAGCAAATAAAACAGATACTGATACTGATGTTTTAAAAAGAAATTTTCAAAATAAAGAACAATTTTTTTCAAATAGTCCCCACAACACATAGTCATATAGCATTGTACATGGGAAAGATAGGGTGTATGAGTTCATGGACATGGACAGCATCAAAAAAACCTGATAAAACATTATTATGAAGACCTACTAAGGATAATGAGGGATAGTATGTGTTTTAGGAGTAAAATGGAACAGAGGATGACAAGGGGAGAAAGTTTTTCTCCTTGCAAACGTACCTCTACTATTTCCAAATAATAATATGAATTGCCATGCATTCTAATTAGCTTAAAAAGAACAGTAAAAAAAAAAGCTCAGATAATTAACTTCAGAAAACCAGAAAGTATATACTCTCTTAATGTTAGAGGAAGACTATGTTTCTAATCCTAGAAAACAAGAATATATATTTTCCCAGTGACTTCTTCCCTTGCCCCAAACCTGCTATTCAAGATAATTAGTGCACAGAGTAATTGAAGACTATAAATGTTTATGGCCAGGGAGGTAAACAAACAATTAGTGATAGCACAGGTGTGAAAGGAAGTTAAGTGAACTTACGGGGGAGCTATGCTGGAAGTATACAGTCTATGTTTGCCTTAAAATATAGCTGTGTATTTAGAGAGATCTAGAAGCAAAACCAAACATGCATGCACAAAAAAACCCAAACAAGCAAATAGCCAAGGCAAGACTGAAAGAGTCACAAAGGCACTTGGATTTAAGATTGTCTGAATGAGGCAGTACCCTTCAGGAAAACAACTTAGGTCTGACAAAAAGCAGTATAAACGAAATCAAGGGTGAAGGCTGTCGCAGAAATTTAGTCTTGGTTATGCTGATATTTCAGATGCACAAAGACATCAACCATTAAGGAAAGTTAACTTATCAAGCCTCTCCCTCCCTAAAAGAAGTGTGGTGTACTTTCATAGAGATAATTACTTTTCTAAGACAAGAGCCACAAGTGAATTTTCTATTCCTTCTTTCTGCCCATAAGACAGGAGTTGGCCGAACATCTAGTTGTCTTTCTGGAGGCACAGAAATTGCCTTTTCAAAAATAACAAAATGAGTGTATTTTTATTGCCCTGCAGGAAATAATGGATTAGATCTGAATGGCAATCACAAGTGGGCAGAGCTTCCTAGAAATCTAGTGGGTCTAGTTCTATATTGTGTGGAAGGATTAGAGAACATCCGTCTACTTTCACAGAGTTTGTAATCTTTTGTTTAGTATTATCACAGACAAAAGATCTGTGAAAGAGAGCCTTCATACATATCAAGAGTCTCACAGAATCATCCTGGAGAAATGAGCTGGTTATCTTGGTATTAAGCTTGACATAGAAAAGGATCTCTTTTTTTAATTTAAAAAAGCTAATTATTGAGTTTTAATTAAATACTTTTAACATGTCATTAATTTAGATATCTTATATAAAACACTGAAGAAAACAAGCAAACAAAAAGAAGTGCACACAGAGAGCTGTACTATTTACTCTGGCATAAAGATCATTGTGGCTTATTTGTTACTGGAGAAACAAAAGTGGTTTTCTATCTACTTTTTCCTCTAAGAGAAAAGATTTAGAAAATGGCTTTGGGGGAGAAAGGGAAGGGAGGAAGGGAGCAATGGAGCAAAGGAACAAGGGAGGGAGGAAGGGAGGAAGAAAGGCGTCTTTCTAAATAGTTAACATGCATTTATTAATTATTTAAGGCATTATTCAGATAAACAGTGTTCTTCTATGAAATGTATACAGCCATTTCATACAAAAGACAATATTTATTTGGACATATATATTTTCAAACACATCTGTTTTTGCAGAGATTGTGCATATATACCAAAATATTGAATTGAATCAATATCTTCAGTATGCAGCTTCAATCAAGTATGAGATAGTAAACTGAAAGCAATTATCTATACTAACTTTAAACTTTGATTCTCTAACCTTTTTTATTACAAGAAAAAACTAAGAAAATTAAATGGGTTTTAATATTATAATGAAATTCTCATTAAGTATTTTCTCTAACTATTTACTAAACTGGTAAAAGAAAAAATATATTAGACATAATTTTATGCCTTCAGGCTAATAAGATGCCAATTAAAATTAACCATTTAGGAGACATTTAATCTCTGCGAGTATTTTATGAGAAGCTTATGTTGCAATATATTCTTCACCATGCTGGTCTTGGTAGAATTACTTTACTTCAAATGCCCCAGAGGTAGCCTGAGGCAAAACCTCTTGCTTGTTCCTCTACCGTCATAAACCTTTTCCTATATATGACCTACTGTGAGCTACTTAAACATATCTGGCTCCAGGTATTCCAGTTGCTTGTTCACACATCTTTGAGCAATACTGCTGTATTGTCAAGTCCAGCTAAATGAAGCTTTATACAGAGAAGATTCATTAGTCTATTTTATTAGGTAAATGATTGACTGCATTAAGAGCCTAGAATGAAACTTTATAGCTTGCAGTACTTGAAGAAAGGAAAAGTGGAACAGCTGTTATAAACAGCCATGCCAGATTTAGTGCAATGAAATAAAAATCTAGACAGAGAGGGGGAGGAATTAAGGTCACTTTCTACTTTAATACAATATACATTATGTAGTAAATAATCTGTAACTGAATGTGAAATTAGGGAAATTATAAGATAGAAACTTTCTGGAAAATTTCTACCTTGCTTTCTGAAATAGTCAGCAAAGCCAAATAAACTGAGAAGGAAGCATAGTAATCAAACAGCAACCCTTTTCCTAGAATGATAAGATGTGGAAAAGAAATTAATTTGAAAATAATTAGAACAATTACGACAGAATATATTTAAATTTAATGTTACACAGAAGTATAAAAAAATCCTATCAGTATTATTGTTCTCATCATTGTTCTCATAGAAAGTCAATATGAATGCTCACATTTAGAATACGTGCAAGAATATAGTATAAAATTTTTTGTTCTTTTTACCTACTTTATCAGCTAGAGTAGTAAAACACAGGACTTACACAGATCTTGCTTCTTACGATGTCTATGCTGACAGAGTGCAAGTGTGACATCAAAACAAAGCAAAAAGGAAATAAAAAGGGGTACAGGGATCCTCCAGAACTCAAACATGTTGTCTAATTACACAGGGCCAATTTTTTTTCTGGATCAAATCTCTTAAATATCAAGAGTGTGCTTGTTCCGGTCATGTAGGAAAATATGGACTGTACGTTTTCCACACTTACTTTTGCTCAATTCCAAGTTAAAAGTCCTATATCCGAAACAACAAAAAAACCCCGAAAGTATTTACCAGCAACACCATACATTTAAATAGAAAATGCTGAAATAGTTTTAATAAAAATAGTTTTATCATAGGGTTGCTTCTCTTGCTGGGAAATAATGTTGCCAAAATAAACACATGGGTTACTTTAAATCCTCCTTTTATAGTTTGTAATATGTGACTAAGTACCTTTTAAAATTTTCACCAGAGCATCTGTTCCTAAACCTCTACATTCTAATCTTTTTTTGCAGAAAAGGTAGATATTTGGGGCATTGATAAAATAGATAGAATAGAAATTACTAAACTAGACCTTTCTAAAAGAGGCAGGTAATGTTTCCCACAGCTCCTTTCACGGTCAATTTTTAATAAGTATCTTGCAAAGTCAGAGTCTGTTCCTACTCTATTTTAATAATTACAGTCAGCTGACACTTATCAATTGAACGTTATCAGGTTACAATAGATCAGCTAATTATCCTGATCATTAACCTTTAAGAGTACAGAGGCTGTGATAATCAATGCCACCCTTGGTGTGCGCCACATCATCTAATGAGTCTGTGTCAGAAAATGAACTCTTTTACCTCCCAATGGTGCAGCTTTTCATCATTAACTTTCTTAGTCATTTCATTTCTTAAAAGAATATGAGTAAAACTGGCACCTGGCATGAATCAGCTTATTGAAAGGAATGCGTAAAATAAAATTGGCTCCTGAAGATGGAATAAAGAAGCAATATTTCTGAAAAACTGTATGAATCATAGTACAATTTGAAAGCATCAGGAAGTTTTAATAGTCAGAAAAGTGGCAGAAAGTAGCAATCAGTTAAATATAAGCAAAAAACTGCTATATCTAAATAGTTTATAGTTAAACGGAAGACACTATCATAAACAGAATAGAGAGTAGCAATTTAGGAAATGCAATTAATTTGCCCCAGAAAACTTTTAAGTACATATTTTGTTTCAGTTTCACGTAAGTCATAAGAAAATAATATTCTCCTTCACCTGAAGAACATATAACACAAGAGCACGCAAAGTGACGAAGGGCAAGGTGTGCATATGAATTTCATTTAGTAAATGGCTAGAATTAAGCATGTAGTATCGGCTCATTATCTAATAATCGAAGGAGTGATAGAGAAAGGCCTATCCAAGACACTCTTCATCCTCTGTATTTTACAGCTGGGTGAATCACTCTCTGGAAATACCTATTTCCTCCAAGTGTCTTTTGATTTTACTCAACTCTTAGTGTCAATGCCTTTTTTTCAAAGGACCTAAGCCAGGAATATGAAACTCAACTAGACATGAAATTATGGCCATTGCCAGTGAACTGAAACCTGATCAGGGGACATTTTCAACACTTTTCATAGTATCAGAGCCCTAATTTTTTTTTTTTTTTTCAACATCTTGGACTGATAATTTTCTTTTAGTAGGCAGATAGACAGTATCAGAATTGTGGTCCTGAAAAATACGTACACAAGGCCAAGTAGTGGACATTGCACCTTCCAGGGAAAGGCATGGGCTACTGTGCTGTCCTTCCTGCTTCCTGTCCAAAAGCCATATTACGCCAGTGTTGGCATGGAGTCCAAGACAGCATTGGATGGTCTGTCTACCTTCTGAAGTCATGCTATGCTCATGACACGACCCTCAAAATTGATGCAGTTGTATCTATGAAGGAACACTTTTTACCAGAGAATTCTCTTGCAGTGAAGACTGAAAGATCAGGAATTATGTTGTTTCTCAAACAAGGAATGAATGTAAGAAAATATTTTATTTGGAAACTGGTGAGGAAAAAGGAGTTGCCATTAATCTGTGTCTCAGCACGGTTTGCTTAGGAGGCAGGAATCACAGTGCATTGGTTACTGAGCAGTTGTATGAGTATGCAGTCTGGAACAATGTTAAAAGAACTGTGGTTGATTACAGTGGAAGCTCACCTCGACCTCTGCCTGGACCCTTGATTCCTCTTACACCCTATTGCTGTACCACAAAATTTCACATTCCAGTAACTTTCCAACTACAGCTTTAATTTAAATAAGGGAGCCCCAGTGGCATGAGGGTACTTCTAAAATCAATAACAATTTTCATGCATGATACATAAGCAGAAGTTAAGTATTTTCTTAACGTCTTCTTTTTGGTCTTATTCTGACCACGTGACTTTCGGCCGTTAATCTTGATTCATGATTCCTAATTTGTCACTCTTGATTTCTGGTATATGAGCAGATGTAGGACCTTGAAACAGATCTGTCTTTTCATGATAGGAAAATATATTTTTGAGAACTTGCTCAATAATTTTAGTGATAACATATTTCGGAAATATCATTGCTCTATGTGTAAAACAGCTGAAAACAGACAGACAAGGTAAATATACATCCATTTTGATTAAAAATATAAATATAAAACCTTCTAGTTACTGTTTTGCAAAGTTAAATTATTTACTAAATGTTTATATAAATGTTTATTGTGTGAAATTAGGTAAATTGGCAAAATGTTATTAACTACTGGAAATGCAAATCAGCAAAGGATGGCAAATAAATTAGAAAAGTGTTTGATGGAAACCTAAGCATCGAGCTGTATTTAAAAATTGAATCATACATTAACAAACTGAACAAACAAGAACAAGCTGTGAAATACATGGTTTTTACAGAAGAAGAAAGCCTCAGCAAACAAACAAAAAAATATGGACTTGGGCCAAACTCCAAAAAGAGCTATTATGGGATTTTATTTAAATATATTTTAGGAGATTAACATGACAAAGGATAGTGTACAGCTTATGAAAAGATGTGTAAAAAGTATCACCATAGAAACTTGTTTGAGAAAATCAGAATCTCTCTTCAAACTCTGGCATAAATTTGTGTAATTTGACTTATGCGAATGTGGATCTTTCACAGAGAAACACTGAAAACTTCATTAGTATGGGAAAGAAAAGGAGATAAATTTAAAAAATAAAACGGAGCTTTGTAGGAAATAATCTAGACCATAAGATAGGTACCCATCTGTTATTTAAGATAAGACAAACACTCCCACAATCTATTCAATGATGCAATTTTAAAGGAAAAAACCCTATTTTCATGATCAGTGTAAAGCAAAACATTTTAAAGAATCCTTTTACAATCCTTAGGTGTGTACTAAGGAAACAGAACGGTGTTTTACTTTCCAGTTATTACCCCATGTCGGTCAGAGCTGAAACGTTTTGGTGAATTCAGGGATGTAGTTTTAGCTGTGACTTATTTAAACTTTTTAGACACAAAGCAGAATGTTGGTGTTGGAGTTCTCTTTCAAAATATGCTTTGTTTTTCACTCAGTTGTGTTTAAATTACAGTTCCTTGGCTCCCTCCCACATGAAAGCTGAAATTATATGCATCTCCCTAGAAGGGCTGTCAGAGGCTGTAAAGTTTGTATACTGACTCTCTGCCTCTGGTAACTGTAATAAAAATGAGGTGAAACCAAGCATTAAAAAAAATCTTAGAAACAAATGGTCACCTTCCTGCAGCTTATTGGAAAATTCAGGGGGAACATGACTTTTCCCAGGAGGCAAAATATGGAACTGACAATAATCACAGGGCTGAAATACTCCTTTTCCACATCTGCCTCAAATTAGATTAGCTTGTTTCAAAGTGAATTTCCTTTTAGAAATTATTTCTTCTGAAAATCTTTATGTTTTCACTTTCTTACACCTATAGGTAAAATGATAGAATTATTATTAAAAAAAATTCTCTAAATCTTCATTTATTCATTGTTATACCACTTGATTAATTAATAAAAGGAGACACAGTTTTTACTCCGACACATTTCACATTGCTGTCTCAAGTCTCTTGCTTTCTACTTATCTATTAGACATCCATTACACTATGTTTCATTCTCTCAAAATTATTTCTTAAGCTTCAACCTCTTCTCCTGCTTCAATCCAAATTGTATTTATTATATTTTCTCAGCACCTACAGTATAATTCACAGTCTAGAAAGTGCATCTGTGTCTTATTCCTGGCACAGGACACATTTTTGGCTTCCTCATCAGCTTCTTGAACCAAAACAAACCAATATATACAGTTTTGCAGAAATAGGTGAGGCTTTCATGCTTATTTACCTGCTTGAAAGTCGAGGGATTTGCATTAATTACCCCCAGCTTTGATAAAACAGCCTTTTCCTGAATTTATGCATCCATAATGCTGTGCATCTCGGTGTTATGGTCTTTGAAGTTTCCATGCTTCCAAAGGCTTTCATCTGTCACAAATGGAAATGAGCTTGTACTGATGAGGCCAGGTTGCAGTGGCATAACTCCATCAGTGGAAAATTTACTCCTTGATATTTGAAATATTAGCAACAATTATCTGTCATATAGATTTAATCACAGTGTATTGTAACTAATAAACTACAGAAGAAGAATGAACAGCTAAAATTGACTTCAAAAGTGGAAAAGCAAGAATTCTTGTATGATCTCTATGGTTTTCTGTTTTGTCTGGAGAACAAATATAGATATTAGTTCCAGAAAAAGACATATTTTTCTCATCAGAGCAAACAAAGTTTTTTTGCAGGTATTTTAGGTATTGCTACAGCTTATAACAAGGTGTTTGAGGGTATCATTCATTAATGACTAGTAGATAAGCAGATAGTTCAAACATATAATGAAGCTCATGAATAATGCAAAACAGGAATGTCACCATTGAAAAATCCTTGTGAAGCTAGGACCCTGCTGGCCAACTCAATCTAGTTGATGCTCAATGAGTTCCAAAGACACTCTAAGAAACCCAGATATTAAATTTTTGAAAATGTTATGCGTCATATTCATAAAATCATCAAAGGCTCAGTTATGAGTCTCTGAATCCCAGATATGAATCTCTGAATTGATATGAATCTCAGAATTGATATGAATCTCAGATAGGAATCTCCTATCTCTGAATTAGTACATTAAGCCAATATATGGCTCAAATCATTATTGAAATCAAAGAGAGGGAAGGTGACTTTTATGATATGTTGTTAAAGAGAATTTTGTAGACCAGTGTCATGTCTTGACGCAGACAGTGAAAACAAACGGTGTGTATATGGATAAGCCTTGTATGCCAAATTAAAACGCAAGCCGTTTTTGTGCATGCCTCATAGATTCACTAGTCTTTAAAGAATCAATAAGATTGTGCGAAAAGGTCCTTCTAAAAATCTTTTACAAAGATCTCACATCAATTGCTCCTAAAAAATAAAATTCTAATGAGCTGCTGAGATTCTGCCCCAGGCAGCAGCTCATCCCCACGCAACCACTAGATCACTTCCCACAGTGGGTGGAGGAGAAATTGGAAATTTAAAAGTGTGAAAATTCATGAGATGAGATAAAGAGACTTTAATGGGTAAAGGAAAAGGTGCACATACAAGGCAAAGCAAAACAAGAAATTCTTTCACCACTTTCAATTGGCAAGTGGGTGTTCACCCATCTCCAGAAAAGCCAGGCTCCATCATGCATAGTGGCAACTTTAGACGAATGCCGTGACTCTGAACACTCTTCCTCCTTATTCCTCATAGCTTTTATTGCTGAGCATGACATCGTATGGTATGGGATATCCCTTTGGTCAGTGAGAGTCAGCTGTCCTGCCTCCATTCTCTCCCAAACCCTCATGCACCCCCACCCTGCTTGCTTTCAGGGCGGCATGAGAAGGACTTGACAAACACTTCACACGAGATGCTGTGTATGCACTTCTATGACACATGTTAACTCTGTACCAGTCAAAACCAGTACAGGAGCTAAGAGATATGGTCCTTCTGTGCCTCAGCAAACAAAGAATAAAGAAACAAAAATAAAAACAAGAAGATATTAATTTTCAGTGTGTTTCCAATGCTGGAACCCTACAGGAATACCTGCAGAGACTCACACTTAGTATATTCATCACAGACAGAAGAAAAAGGATGAATAGTGAGGGATAAAATTTGTACATGACATACACTTTCATATAAATTTGTGATCACTGGCTTAAACATGGCTGCAGAAGTGAAGGAATTTTTTATAATGTTGAATGGCAATGCAGTAAAGGAAATTCAGAGCTGACAACTGGGAATAGTATAAGAAAAAAGGATGAATGATGACATGGAAGAGGGCACAGATTTAGTTTGGAATTTTTAGGAAAAAAGCCTGATAGGGAGGGGTATAAGAATTCTGTGCAAAAAAGAGTGGAAATTGAATACCTAATTATTATGTATCTGTTACAATTAAGGCAGCAACAAAAATGGATGGCTGAAATTACCAAGCAATAAATTTAGAGCAAACAAAATTGGTTAACTTGTGTATGATGTATAATTACACTGTGGAAATCATGAATGCAGACAATAGAACAGTAAAGAGATTTTTGAAGAGACTAGGAAATTCAGAGAAAAGAACTCATTGTTATCTATTTAGAAACATGGTAAGGTATAATCTTTGTTTCAAGGGGTGTTTTACACATTGATTGTTGTAGCTGGAAGTCTGTATCTGTCAAAAACCCTGTAATTGCATCAGTCATTGAGTATGTCTGTGATCTATAACTGTATTTACTTTTGTTCTTTGTACCTTTTACTTCAATTTCTCCTTCAGATTACTAACAAAAAAAATTAACTAGGTGAAATGAAGCTTTATTAGGAGATAGTAGAACAGTTGTGTTTTTAGAGAAGGGAAGAAAGGAACGTAAGTGGTGAAGCAGAATAGTTCTTGTTGACAGTACCAGAAAGTTTCAATTTGACAACTCTTTTAGTGAAGGAATTTTTCTTAATATCTAATCTAAACCTCCCTTAGCACAACCTGGGACCTTTTCTTCTTGTCCTCTTACTTTTTACCTGAGATGAGAGACCAACCCCCACTTTTTGCTACATCCTTCTTTCAAGTGCTTGTAGAGAGCAATAAGGTCTTCCTGATCCTCCTGTTCTCCAGTCCAAACAATCCCAGCTCCCTCAGGCACTCCTCATAAGACTTGTACTCCAGATCCTTCCTCAGCTTCATTGCCCTTGTAGGCACTCCAGTTGTCTGAGTCATCCTACCAGATTTCCATGACGACAGCTATGTCATAGTTTTCCTGCTATGCATGGCAATGTCAGAATAGGAAAAATTATGAGAATCACCATTCATCCTGACATAGTTCTGAGACCCCCTCCTAGCATTATAAATTAGGAATTACCCATCCTTCAGATATAGGACATTGTCTATCAGGGAATTATTTCAGATTTATATTTGGTTATTTAAGAATATAAAAATACATCAAATGGTGTATTATCTTTAGAGGCTAGACTACAACAAGACAAGAGAGAAAAAAAGGAATGAAATAGAAAATTCTGAGCAAGAGAAAGCGACAAGTGGTATATAAGCGCAAGTGTAAGAGAAATTATTTTACATGTCTAATCTTAATAAAATTCCACTGTTATTAAAAATGAATAGATAATAGTTTGTGTGTAGCAGTATGAAAGGGTGAAGACTTTTTAAGACTAATAACTTTTTCTGTTTTCTTCCCACTATTACTTTTTCAAGAACTCAGGTAACATATTTTATATATAGGATCATTATAACTAAATATGAGTCCACGTACAAGCACATATTTACCACGCTTCCAGAATTTTTTTTTTTTTTGGTAGCCTATAGAAGTTCAAAAGCTTGGCAGTTGAAGATATTGTCAGACATGTGGTCATTGTTACTGATGAGTGGTTCAACTGTATTCAGAACAAAGAGGTATCACTGTGTTGCCTAAAGAGAAACTCAGAGGATAAATCATGTCTCAAAAACTTCAGAATCCAGGGAAAAATTAAACTGGACTTTGGTTTACACTGGGAAAACATAAACCACACAAAATGTCACCACAGAACTAAGCTGAGAATGGCACCTATGCCTGACACTTAAATATGGGCCTGAATTTGGATCACAAAATCAATTATTCCCTTCACTCTCATTCAGCGCTACCTTTGAAATTTCATTGAGTTGAAATCTTAATGCCATAGCCATCTCAAATCTTTAATTCTCTGTATGAATTAAATCCAGATAATTGATACAAAGGACATCGGCAGTGAGGAAATACTGATATTCAGGGACAGTGCTTAGCAGATAATGGTTCTTGTGATAATCCCAAGGAAGAAAATTGTATTCTGTTGAAATAATGTGATTGGAAGAAATATTCAGGAATAGAATTACAAGTAGGTTATTAGCTGTAATTTTTAACTTAAACCCTAGATATTCTAAATCTTTTTGGTTTATATTTCTTCTCAGTACTTTTGTAGTGTAGGAGATGTGCAATCACAGAGCAGCAAGTTGGAAGGGTCCTTTAAAGTCCATCTAGTCCAAAACCCTGTCGAAAGCAGGGTCATTTTATACCAGATATTTTAGAACCTTGTCAAGTTAAGTTTTTAGTCTTCAGTTATATGATTTGTGAGATTCCACAACATCTCTGGGTAAACTGATCCACTCTTTGCCATTATGACAGAAGAAAAAAAAAAAAAAAAGTCTTACTTTGTAATCAGAGCTTAATTTCTTGCATTATATGTCAGTTGCCAATTTTCTTAACACTGGTCACTTCTGAGAACACTCTGTCTTTGCTTTTTTCATATCCTCTCTTAGGTACTTGTATAGCCTGGCAAAATCTCTCTTTATTCTCCTCTTCTAAATCTGAAAAAATCAAGTTCTCTTATTCTGCTTTCATGTCAAAAGTATCTCAATACCCTCACAATCTGGGCTCTAATAAAGTTGCTCCAGTATGAAGACATTGTTATTACACTGGGGTGCAAAAGTCTGGACACAATAATCTGGGTTCAGTCTCTCAAGTGCTGAATAGGTGCAAGCCACCCCTTCCTTCCAGTGCTCGCTGCACTCTTGGTAATACACTATGTAGTTGGCTACATTTGATGTCAATGCATGCCACTGAGTCATGTTCAACTTGTCCACCAGGACATCCTGGTCTTTTTCTGTAGAGATAATTTTTTTTTTTTTTTTTTTTTTTTTTTTTTTTAACCGAACAACTACCCAAACACTGTTTGTGGCACCTGTCCCTAGCAGAGAACTGCGTGTTTTTGATGAATATTGTGAGGTAATTTCAGACCATTTCATAGCCTGTAAGATCTCAGTAAGGAGCAATTCCCCACAGCTTGACATGGCTTGTTGCATTCAGTCCCATTGTACAGGAATTTCAGACACATAACTATAATAGCCCCATTATGGAATCCTGAGTAATGCCGCTGACCGACGACTTTGTGCTATCACATCACAAAATCAGGAGGACCCACCAATTTATTTTCACCTTCAAGTCCATAGCTCTGGGCTTTACTCAGTCCAGAGCTTACTGAATTGGCTGCAAACTTTGTGTGCAAGATCATCTCAAAGACCCTGATAAAACCAGTATGTACAGCATCCACTTCTCTTCCTTTCAGAGGAAAGCCAGGAACCTCATCACAGAAGGAAAATAAATTGGTCAGACATTATATGCCCTTGGTAATTCCCTTATCTCCGTTCCCAATCACAATCTTCTTCTTCATATGCCTGCTTCCAGGTGGATTTTATCCATAGCTTTTTCAGAGATCTTTTTTAGCCTGATGATTATGTGGCTCTCCAAATAGTCCTTCTTGTCATTCTCAAAAATGGTCTTAGTGTTGCCTTTTTGCAGCCACTGGGGGGATCCTCTGATTGTCATGTCCTGTCAAAGATGTAGAGAGTAGACACATAATGACATCACCCAACTTCTTCAACATCTTCACACATATCTGATCCTATGGTGTTCCAAAATGTTCAATTTGCTAAAGCTGTGTAGATCTATATGACTACAAAAGTATAAAAGCATACCTCTAGGTATTTATTTCTTAATGTATTTTTGATGATATTCTCACACTCTCTCTTACAGCCCTGTGATAATTAGTAAATAAGAATTACTTGGATTGCTTTTGAATAGAGCATGAGGCAGGCTTAGAGAAGCAAGTTCTATTAAAGACAGTGCTGATCTGGAGAGATAAGGGAAAACTGTGAGGAAAGCACAAATTTATGGATAATTCTAGATTCTCCTAAAGGAAACACTGAGCACAAACCCATGCCCATTCCCCTGTTTATCCACATGCCTACGGCTGTGAGTTAAGTTAGGTCAAAGAAAATTTATTTCTGTCTCAGGAAGCAACATTTTTTCCTGTTGTTACTTCTCTGTGTTGACCAGAATTAATTCAGCAGTTATTGCTCCTCTGAAACTTCTCTGAATACTATTGAGTATTGTGTTGGCAGTCAAACTCCCTACTTTCAAGAACAACAGCTTCCTAAGGATATATCAATTTAATATTTTCTCAAAATAGTGTTACAAGAGGTCGGTTTAAATAATTATAGACATTATTGTACTTATGTTAGAATGATAAAACAAAAATAACATTCATTATTTTGATACATTTTAAGTATGTTATTCATAATACACAAAATATTATGAAGGAATTATATGTTTTTATCTTGCTTCTAAGTCTATGACTACTAAATGGAAGATTGAACATAGTAAAGAGATAAGTATATAAAATAAATGTATTTTAAAAAAATGTGCCTATTTTCATGTAATTTGAATGAACTTAGTGATGATGTTTGAAAGAGCAGACTGATAGGGATTTTGAAGAAAGCATTTTGGAATCATATTGTTATTAGGATTATGAAAGCTTGCAATATGGCTGAAACTGTCAGTAGAGATCTAGATGTAGTCAAACACAGAGAAGTTAGTGTCCTCTTCTGCCTACAAGCACCAAGAAGAAAAAGCACCAGGAAACACCCTCTATGTCAAATTGCCAGCTTTCTGAACAGAGAAGAACAAAAGCATCAGGATTCAAAAGAATCTGCTTTCAAAGCAACTATTTGTTGGTAAATTTCATGACTTTTGCTCTCGGTATGTGTCAGCATCACTTTGATATAAACATCAGAGCATAGCCTCAAGCCAAGTTCTTCCCCCTTGGGCTGAACCTTAGGGGGTTGCCAGTCTGTAGCCTAACGTGTACGGTAACCCCACTACTGCATGGAAAACTACTTGTATGGAAAATATAGACATAGGGAACTTAAAATACACTACAGCACAAGAGTGACAAGTATCCCGTGAAGCCTACTGTGCCCAGTGAAACTTTCAATGCTCCTAAAAGAAAATGCCCCTGATTATGAGAATTTAGGGATTTTTTTGTGACAGGATCAAGTACCTGAAGTATAACCCCATGCCTCTCTGAACTGATACCTGTCTTCAACACATTTAGCAATATCAAATATATGATGGCACAGAAAATGGTGGGTTTTTTTCCATATCTTGAGGTTAAGCTTGGTGAATTTAAAGTATAACACGTTTAGTTCTCGAGAAATTGCAAATATTGCTTTCACAGAATCACAGAATCACAGAATGGGTAAGGTTGGAAGTGACCACAGTGGGTCATCTTGTCCAACCTCCACATTTGAGTAGGGTCATCTCAGAGCACGCAGCACAGGATTGCATCAAGATGATTCTTGAGTGTCTCCAGTGAGGGAGACTCCAAAGCCTCTCTGGGCAATCTGTTCCAGTGCTTGGTCACCCACAAAGCAAAGAAATTCCTCCTCATATTCAGGTCGAACTTCCTGCGCATCAGTCTCTGCCGGTTGCCTTTTGTCCTATTGCTCGGCACGACCGAGCAGAGCCCAGCTCCATCCTCTTGACCCTCTCCCTTCAATACTTATAGCCATTGATGAGGCCCCCTCTCAGCTGTCTCTTCTCGAGGCTAAAGAGGCCCAACTTTCTCAGCCTTTCCTTGTGAGAGAGATGCTCCAAGTTTTTCTTGTGCATAGAAGTGTTAATAGTATGGGTAAGGAAGCTGCAGATGGGTAAATATTTGTAAATTAAATTGTTTGGGGGAATTTTATTTGTTGAAGTTAATATTCTTTTGTATATTTTAGACCTTATGTAATGATTAAATCTTCTGAATAAATGGTTTCCTTCATAATGTCTTTTTTTTTCCTGAAATGGTAGGCTGACCCTTGATCAATGGATTTTTTTTCTAGCAATTTTAGATGGCTAAAGGCCTGAATATAGAATTTGGAGAAATGAATTAAAATGTGCCACTGATTTTCCTCTGTTTTGTCAATTTTAATCAATTATAAGATCTCTTGGCAATTTTTGACTTTTTTCTTTTTTTGCTAAAGAACTTGTGTCTGGCTTTTTACAATTCAAGGGTTCACAAAGTACTAAATGTTTTATTTTCTGATTAGAAATAAAATCAGATCATTATTATTGATTATATATTTAGGAACTTACAACTATTTAATTAATTGATACTTGGTATTTAACAAGGACTCTGTAGGTTAGGTGCTTAGAGAGCTAAAGCACACAGCAGCCTTTTACAAAAATCGAAAGTGATGGTTGATTTTCTTCAGTTCAAGCTATTAATTTGGCTTATTAATGCAGTGAATGAGAGAAGTAAGGGGTGATGACTGAGTTCTCTTTATCACTGATCACTAATTGTCTTTGAGATAGGACCTGAACTCTCAAAAACCAGAATTAATAGTCTGATTTAAAGAATCATGAAGACTTAAGGACTACATAGGAAATGTAAAGCATAACAGGGAGTAGGCACCACAGAGAATCTTCAGCCTAAACAGGCAGATTTTATTCATTGTGCTAAGAACTCAACACATGCTTAAATTCTATGGTGACTCGAGACCTCATCGAGTTACTGCAAATGGTATATCAGAGGAGATATAAAATGAGAAAATGAAATCAAAATTAGAACCAGTTAACAAATAAAGAAAAACAGCATTTATTTATTTGTTGTTAATTGTTTCTTTGGCACTGTATAGAATGAATGCATTGTGTGCATGCTGTTCTACATTGCAGATTTTCAAGAGCATTTCTGAATTCAGTCACGTCATTATAGCTTGGAAACCAAACTGGAAACATTTCCCATTCAACAAATAATTTCTCAAAACAAATTGTTTCCTCACCATTACAAGGAGTCTCAAAAAGCTTGTTATAAATGTTCTGTAAGCAACAATGGCAGCAAATAAAAGCATCATATATTTAACTCATTCTATTCTGCCTATTGAGTATGCCAAACAATACATTGAGATAGAAACAAACCTCTGATTTTTCAACACCCTAACAAAGCAGATTCTTTTTTTTTGTGTCTGAAAACACAGATTTAACATTTGTACTAATCTGTATGGGGCTTGGCTTTTTTGTTTGGAAAGATCATTATTTATACTCTTAAAAAATTAGAAGCACTTTTACAAAGAGAAAACACAAATTCAGCTTTTCAAAAATAATGGAAAAAAAAATATCTTTTAGCTAATCAAATCACTGAAGTAGATAAACATTCTACTCTGAACACGAATCTTTAACTCTGGGCTAACTTCCATAAAAGCTATTACTCAAAATAGTTTGATAGAAATTGACTAAAAATGGCACAAAAGAAACAGACTTAAACAGTATATCTTATTTGGGGTGAATGTTTAGCTTTGGCGATCAGTATAGAGCTAGAGATATCAACTTGCACATTAAGAGCCAAAATTTTCTTTCTCCTAGATTATGCTAAATTACAATAAATTTTACTTTGTATGGTTCATGCAGGCAACCTTTCCCATTATCAAAGCTGTATGCAAGTGAATACCATATACAAAGATATGTACAAACTTTTGAAGAGGACAGATGGGTAATACTAAATTTTCCTTCCCTAAAAACATGTAAAGTTTTAGTGAGACTAAAATAGTTATGTGAAAGCTAATAGAAATTAGTCTGTACAGAGATACTCAATTTATGTGATGATAAAGTATAAAATGCCTTCACAGAGCATTAAGTAGGCACCCTCCACATGTATTTTTCCTTTTCAACTGCATTTCTATATGACAGTTGGTATCCCACATATTATCCTGTGGTTTAGCTGGCAACCTCTTACAATTATTTCTTAGAGCATTTAAAAAAGCTTTCCAAATATATATGCGGTTATCTGAAACACTTTTTTAAGTGTCGTGCAAAAGTGGAGGTAGGGAAAAACATCATGTGGATCTGGGAAGATGATAATTCTAGAACCGGACAACAGGTTGGGTTGAGTAATTGCAGGAAAGAAATGACAATATGGATGAAAAACATAGAAAGAAATGTAGAGTGCTGCAGATGGGTAAAAAGGTGCATCTCTTGTCCTGAAAATTTGTCAGCAGATGCTCTGTGGCTCTGAAAACTGTTACCCACTAAGAAGAAATATAGAGTATATTACTATAGAAATTAGTATTATTCTATTATCATTTACCAGTTTAGAAAAGTATATATAAGCTTCAAAAAACATGCCATCTTAAAGTATTTTGTTTCTTTAATGTATGGATTAAAGAAATGCTAAAATCTCTGTGACAGAGATTTTAGCGTTACTGATTGGAATGCTTTATGATGGGGTTGTCATGGGAATTCTCAGATTGAAATTTAGTGCCTTGATTTCCTGTACCACCCATAGAAAGATGCTCACGTCTGAAAAGGTGGCTTACAAAAATAATGTTAGTATGAATTTTCTTTTTATTTTTTTATTGATGCAGGGAGATAAGAAGTTATTCTTCTTGCAGCAGCAGATGAGTATAACAACACAACTCTTGGAGTTACAACAGATATCTTATGATGTCTCATATGGGAATGAATGAAGAATCTTGTACATCACTGTTAAAGCCCAGAACAATGAGTGCAGGACTACATGAAATAGAAAAAGAAGAAAGAAATGCTGAGGAGTGTTACACACCTATCTTTGAGGCAGGGGCATGGATGTCCTCACTTCATTTCGTCTGCGTGAAGATTTGGACAGTCATTTTACAGCTTAATTTAGAAAACGCATGTGTGTTATTGAAGAATAGTGATATTTCCTTTGAAGAGTTACCTACAGAATATGTTGATGTTTCTTTCAATGCCTTTTTCATGAGCCCGTAATGTCTTTTGCCACAGTGAGTGGTCTTGAAGTTGTTTCATTATGGAGCAAACAGATTAATATTCATTAACTAATAGTAGGGTTGGCCCTACAAAAGAACAAAGGTCTGCGTGACAGAAGACCTGGAGTAAAAACCTCTGTCATTTACTCTTGTCCTTTCGGATATAAATTAGTTGAAATGGAGCATGTCACTCTGAGAGAACTTATGCATGAGGCATGAGTGAACAAAAGGAAGACACTGGTTTTATGGGAGCAGGATGGAGGCTGAGTGAAGAGAAGCTGAAACATTTTTGAATGCGTTCCGAGAAGAACGCGTTTCAAGAAGAACTCCCAAGTACCAGTAGTAATTTAAAGATAAAAATTAGGTTCCTCTATGTGTTAACTTCTTCAAGTTTATGCTACAGAGAAGGAAGATGAGTTTTAAGTGACTGCAACCTGGACATGGGTGCCAGGAGCAAAAGCCAATTAAGTAATCATCTTTCAAGAGCCCTCAAGAATGTTCTGTGCTCAAAGCATATCACTATTTAGTATATTTAATTCAATCTAATCTGCCATGTTTACATAGTTTACATCTTAACCTAGTTTGTATTGAGAACATTTTCAAAGGTTTTTCCGACTTGTGGCCAAAATATCTCTTAGCTCAATGGACCCTTATTACCATTCTTATTTGTAGACACAGAACTGAGGCAAAGTTCAGACTGAAAACTCATGTTATATACTTATAAAATATATTATTTTTGTTTGTCCTTCTCCATTACATATTTGTCTCCCATCTTACCAAAACACAGTCATCTATTTGAAGATTCTTTAACTGTAAGAAGTGGAAGAATTTAAATACCAGGAGTAAGTATTTTATCATCGTTACTCTCAATTATCACACTTAATTTTATTTTAACTTTACTTCACCTCAATTCTCTGGGAAGAGAAACCTTGTTGTGTTTGAATGCCAGCAATCACACGGATAATATTTAGATCAATTCCAAAAAAGAGACATTCAGTAGCTTTTAACTTCCTCTTGCAATTCCCATTATGTGATTCAGGCATACGAGTGTTGGGAAGAAAATATAGTTTTAATGTAGAGAAACTGACAAAAAACACTGGGGGGCTGCAGGGGTGGGAGTGAGGAAGTGATATTTTCCTTCCGTGGAAGGAAATTTCTCTCAATGAGAAAAAGGTCATCTTCCCAGACTTGCTGTGCACATGAAGCATTTGCAAAGTTTGGCAGAATTTTTAGTTTTTATGAACTTCTGTCCCTCTTTTTTGGGGCCTGAGCAATTTGAGACAGACTCCTGAAAGGTTAAGAGACATATATTAAGGGGTTGGAATTGACTGTCTTCTGCTAAGGTGGCTCCCTCAGATAGAACAGTGGGATCATTATCTAATTGTGAAAGAGAGAAGAGACCAAGTTAGTCTTCTCTTGCAATTGAGAGGACAACCCAGTTCTGTTTTCCTGAGAAGCAAGCAAATCAATCAAACCAACAAACAAAATACCACAAATCAAACAAAAAACCAAGCAAAAAACCACCAATAAAAACAAAACAGAAAGAAGGAAAATAGATAAGTAAATGAGAAAACAACTTAGGTTTGAGTCCTTTGGGAACCAAAGAAAACAAAATTATGGGTTATTTACATGCATTGCATAATTTAAAAATAGATCATAGAAAAATAGACAGACTCTTTTTAAACTTTAAAAAGATATAAAAATAAACCAAATGTTACTAATAAAACAGGTATATGATTCATACATTAATCTTTTTATTTCAGTTGTGACCCTTTTCTGTTGTGAAATTAAAGTATAATAAAGAAGAAGCTAATATATCATCTTACAGGTTTGTTACTACATTCTAAGTTAAGATTATTTGTAGGGATTTTCTGTCCTCTACATTGGAATTAGAGAGATTGATTCTGTTCTCACAATCATAAACGAGGATAGCATTTGGCCTCCCACCTCATCTGTCACACGGATGCTTAAACAGTAGCTTTTTGTGCCAAGCAGACCTGGAATGAATTTTCCTACAGGCAGAGGTTGTAAAGTAAACAGCAAAGACAGATCAGTACAAAGAATGGAGGAATCTCATGATTGGAAAGGATGAACAACTGTCACTTGAACAGATGTTATTTTACAGACAATTAATGTCAGTGCTATTAGAGACCAGAAAGACAGAGGAGACAGAGAAAGGCAAGAGAGACGAAGTGAGGCACAATAAGACAAAACAGAACTGAGGAAGAGACACTCTTAAAATAACTATCAGGTATTTGAGTACCAGAATATAAAACATTTAATGGTATCAGGGCTATAAGTCAAGGATCTCTCATCTGCCTTTACATGTAGGTTTCTTAATTCAAATTCTTCCTTTTGTTGTTTATTAAAAAGTATATTTTTATCAAGACACTGTCAGCCATGAAAGTGATGTAAGCAAAACTCTGGAACTGTAGTTGAAGGCTTGTACGATGGTACAGAGTTTGTTCAGTAATGAAACCAGTTATTTTCAACCTTTTTCCTTTCCTTCCCTTTTTTTTTTTTTTTTTTTTTTTTTTTTTTTTTTTTTTTTATTTATGCCTTTTTTTCCTGCTGACATGGAAGAAAAGTTGTTACAAAATAAAACTTTTCCTCTCACTCTATCATTTCAATTGTCTCTCTCTGATAAATTTCACAAATAGATAGAGGATAGAACAGGACATATTGCTTTTTCTTTATTTTCACATTTGTCCTCAGCATGTCTATGCTTCATTTGGCTTATTATTTCTACTGATCTTCAACAGGTCACATGTTTTTTCTTGGCATAAAATGTTGTGAATAGGATGCTGCAAATCAAAGTCCTGTGAAGCAGTAGTGCTCTTGATTCCCTGCAGCGTTCAAGGTCAGCAACAGATGTGGCCTGAAGTTCTGTTCCTTGAATCTTGACCTTCACTGAGTGATTCTCTAACGACTTGGGAGGGACATCATAATTAGATAAAATCCTTGCCTATCTTTATTAAAGGGCACCAGATTAAACTCTCTGCATGTTTGATGAGAAGTGAAGTGATTGTTTTCCCCACTTCAAATGCTTCAGCATGCCTTTTCATTAATGTTTCAACACTTGTGTACTGAATTCTGATTCTTTCAAGAGTTTCTAAGAAAAAGGGAAAAAAAAAACACTCTCCTTACAAAACTGAAAACCTTCTTTTGATGGAAATTTTTTCAAAGATAGTCATATTTTGCATATGTACACATTGAACACCCATTTGAAAAAGGTGGAAGTTTACCTGAGGAAAGTAATTAAAAATCAGTATTTTAAGTAAACCCCAGTCACAAATTACTTAAGGCTTTCAACACAATAGGCCATGTAATGTAATCAAAGCTAAAATGAATTAAATGCTTTTACTCTTTAAATTGTTCGATAAACCTGTTGAGTTACAGATGAGCTTTTGAAGAAGGGATGATAAAATATTTATTTTGTTGCAGCTGAAATGACAAACATCCTGCTGCTCATTTTATTTTAGTAAAGAGATTTACGAAAGCAATTTAGCTCCAGAACACAGTGCTGCAGGCACTCATCAGGCAGATCTTTTGCACAGCATGTTATCAGAAGAGCAAGAGGTGAGATGTTAAGTAAAAAGCAGAAAAATGCCAGTGGCATTATCAAATTGGAGAAGAGAGTGCAATTCTTTAGAGGGTGAAATTTGGTAAAAAGTCCTAGTCATAGCAGTCTCTCAACAGTGAAAGTCAGTCACTAAAAGTCACTTTCAATTTATGTGCCTCTTCATTTGCACTCCCTGTATTCTTAGGGTTTTTTGTGTCTGATTAATGCATCTGTGAGCCAAAACCAGCAGGATTCCTTTTATAACCTATTCATGATCAATCTGGTATTATATACAGCTTAATGTGCCCTTTTTACTTTTGCATCTTGAAAATGCTGGGATGTGTTAAAAATGTCCAAACCTTTAGTAGTCAAGATATTTCAGGTCCTTAGGGTTATTGAAAACAAGAATAAGTTTTAAGTATTAATAAAAGATGGCTTCAGGGTGGTTACTGTAAAGTACACAAAGCAAAAGAAACACTCCAACACTCACATTTCGTTGTTAATACAGCTATTCTTTTCCCATAAGGTCTGTAGGAGACCAGATTCCCAGGGACTGCCTTGGGCCTGTTGCTCTACTGACTGATCCCACAGGGAACCTGGATTGTTATGTGTCACAATTTCTAGCTCTCACGTTTATGTCTATATCTGCATCTTATGTCTTTGCTCAAAAGTAAGCAGCCAACCTGAAGAAATCGTCAAAAGACGTTTCCAGGTCTTCAGAGGACGATGTTTGATTAGTGTGCACTCATTGCTTCCTGTACTTTCTGGTCACAGCTGGCATTGGCATATTTTAGTGGCCTGAATTTCTTCTGTCTCTTGTGCCAGGTTTTATCACTGTTTGAACAAATGCCTGTCAGTGTACTCTGCCTTTCAGTCTTCACAGTTCTTTTAACTCACTTGCCTCATTACATTCTCTTGATTTTAACAGAGATGTTATGTTTGCCTGCCAATTAACTTTCACTACTACTTTTGGCAAAATCTGGCTTTCTTATTAACCACTGATCTATGTTACTTCTCCCAGTCAACCTTGACTTACATGCTCATTCATTATATCTATGGTTATCCTATCTAGCCACAGGCTTTTCCTTTGTCTTTAATACAAGACTATATAATTTAGGAATGTGACTCTGGAGACAGTCCATTCCTTTCACTAAGGTCTCATTTATGACATTATGATTCTTGTATATAGCCACGAAGATGCTGTGAAGCCTGGGGAGGGTTACCTCAGTTACAAATTAGTAAAATTTGGAAAACAAATAAACAGAAACCTAATTTCCAACAGAAAAAAAAAAAAAATTCAATGATATATGTGTTACAGATTTTTAGACATCAGTGATAGAGTAGTAGGAACCATATCCACTCTAAAAGAGAATCAGATAACAAAACCTAATACATTTTCACCATTCAAATTTGGGCCTAGTTTTGCTGTGGTTTTTGTGTCTTTAATAATTATTAACAAAAGAAAATGAATTGTGCAATATTTCCTGCAATAACCTTACAATTTCTTTACCAAGACATCCCATACTAAAAATACACTGTTGTACTTAAAAATGCTTTACGTAACAAAAAGAGGGAGGGTGAATGTAAAAGTAGATTTTAAAAAAAGTGAGTTGCAGAAATCTTAATCAGCACACATATTCACTGTTTTAAAGTCCACCATCATAGACAAATTTATTCAAGTTCAAATTTGTATTAATTTTCTCTGTGTGTCATACACAGATATATTAATGTCACTGATCAATGAAAAACCAGCTAAAGGTTGTGAAACATAATGCCTTTACTCTGCAATATTGAACCAAGACTGCCTGGAGAAAAGAGATGGATTATTTCTACATCAAGCTTAAATAAAGAAATGTGGAACTGCTTTAGGTTGTCTGTGGCTGCAGCTTTATCACCTTCACAGTGTCACCACAAACACACGCTCTCACTCTCTGACCTTTAATAGCTAAAATAAGAATGAAAGTACAATAAGCATTCTTGACCTAGGATTTCACTAGCTTGACAAATACTGTGTGCTAAAGGTAGTCTTGTGTTGTAGAATAAGACACATATATTTTGTAATTGGTGATTTGAAAAACTCTTTACAACTACATTGGTGAGGTAAGATTAAATTTAAATCCTGCAGTCAGAGTATAATTTATGATACTGGAAATTATTTTATTGATCATTAGGCCTTTTCATTATTTGATTCTTGAACTTAGTTGGTACCATTTCCCACCAAAAAAAATCTAAAATACTGAGATTTCTATGTATGTGCTAGCGAGGAACAACAAAGTATACTAGCAAAGAACATCCGAGAATTTGGCCAGCTAATTAAAAAACCCAAACAAAACAAGAATCCAACCCAAACATTAAAAAAAAACCTCAAAACAACCAACCAGAAACAAAGCAAAATAGGCTCCAGGAACTTCAATGTCTATGGTTTTGTTATTAATCATCAGTATTTTATGAGAAACAAAGAATTTTATCTTTTTCCTAGGTAGACCAAGTCAAGTGTTGCAGCACTGAGCAAATGTTTTTTTAAAGGGAATCCTAATTAATTATTGTCATCTTTTACCTGGTTAATACAAAAAAAATAAAAGTGCCATAGTATCTAGATCCAGATCCAAATATTATCAGAAAACCAAACTTACTTTAGCTGTTTCAGATTAGTTGAATATCAAAATTCTCAAGTACATGAGAAATATTACCTAGTTTGGTTTTTTATAATAGTGCTTCTAAAATTAGGGGTTTTTTTTTTTAACAAAAGTGCTAAAAGTACTGTTTTCTCCTGCTTAGACTGAAGGCAAGTATGCAATAATGCCATTGAGACAGTAATGTTTTAAATTTCTGGTGTTACATAATCGTGATTCCTATATCCCAGTACATAATCGATGTTGTCTTTTGAAACTGAACATAGAAGTGCTTGGGGAATCTCTTTAATGTAACTGTTAATATTGTCTTAAGTAAAAATTGACCTCTGTTATAAGAAATGTTTGTAATCTTCTATCCTGTGTTGATTTTTTGCAAGATACCTCTTTTATATATTCCCAAAAAAGACACAACAAAATCCACCAGGAAACTAGTCACAAAATACGCTTTAAACTACCTTTCATATTTTTCATCCTTGTCTGGATATTTCTCAAAAAAAAACCAAAAAAACAAAAAAAAAAGAACAAAAAACAACAAACAAAAAACAAACAAACAAACAAAAAAACCCACCCAAAAAAAAACCCCAAAAAAACCCCCCAAAAAACCCCCCAAAAAAGCAGAAATCATGACAGACTTTCAGATTTCATGGACCTTTACAAATTGCTTAATTTAATTAACACATACAAGGAATCAGTCAAAGATATTACATACACATTTCTGTTTTCCTTTTCAGTGAAGCAACTTAGCTGTGCTAAAGATACTATCTTTACTCAGACCAATTCTAAACCATGCAAGGCCGTGGAGGTGAATAATTGACTGGTCAATAGGAAGAAAATAAAACCACTAGCAATTCTATGAAGTTTCTAAAATTACCTAAGTAAATTAGATAGCAATACAGGAAATGACCGCAGGCTCATGAACACAAGTTTTAACATTCGCTTGCATGAGTATCTCATAAGTAATATGGTAAACAGATTCGCTGTGCAGTTCTCTATCCTCTGCTCTCTTTAGACTGTCTCTTCCTGTTGACTTACCAATATTGATGAGGTAGTTTCAGGCACTACTGAAAGTAGGGGTGTTGTCTTACATCCAGGTGAATTAATTGTGTTAAGAGTAAATTCCAGAATCATCAAATTTTTAGCCTATGGCACTACACAGAACTCTCCATTTCTTTATGTCTTTAAGGTATCAGGGGGATTTTTTTAACTTTGATTTAGTGGATAAATTGGTATCATTAGTGTAGGCAGCCATTTCCTCATTCATTTTGGTTGTACATCAGCTGTAATCCTTTCAGGCTTTTTAGGCCTTTTTCTAAATGCTTTTTGTACACAGACTTGTTTGTTTAAAGTTTTGCATAAGAAAAAAGAAATGAGAATATAATTTCAAAAATAACTTAAAGGAAATAAAATTTATCACTCTTTTTAAGTCTTAAAAAATGAAACTGCACAAGGCTGGCATGGTATTTTAGAATGCTAATTCATAGATGTCACAATACCATCAAATGTTCCCCAGCAGTTTTCTACTTTGGTTCAGACTGTGAATTTTATATGATAGTAATCTGGAAAAGTTTAACAGCAGGAAGATATTTTTCTGTCTTAGACAATCAAAAATGTACAGTTGTGATTCACAATCCACTGCTCAGAGTTGCCCAAACCAGTTCTGAATCCCCATAACAATCTCCCCAGCACACTGACACAAACAGACTTCCAACACCACATTTCTCTCTGTGATGTGCTCAACTCTGATGAGAATCTATTACAAGTAGTATGAAAAATTTGAAACTGAGAAGTCATCCACTAAGTTTAATCCTGGACTGCAACTAAGTAAGTGTCATGATTCTATAGCTATAATTTGACTTAGGATGTGACATATGACATGTACTTATCAGAATATGCTTTCTTGAATTTATGAGGTGGGTTAGAGTTGCACACAGATTTCATAAAAAGCAAGATTTCATGTGCTATGCATTGAATTTTTTCCAAAATATTCCAGCCAAATAGCCAGAGAGGAACACAGAAAACAACTCGAGCTAACAGTTTTGTTGCTGTTGCTCTGTCGGCTTTGTTGCTGCTGTTGTTATTTATCTGTTACTTTGTTAACATTGGTAAAGCTGTAGAAGTGATACACTCGATTTGTAACTGATCAGCAGCAGTATACAAATACCACAAGACTGGATGATTAAATGCATTCTCATTCTTAGATTTATTTCCCAAAAGACTGTGCACAAGCTTGAATGTAATATCCTCTGTCCGTGTATATTTAGTGTTTAGGGAGAAATTTTCCATCTTACCCAGTTATCATTAGATATTGAACACACAGAAAAATGTGATATACTGATCAATAGGTATGACAAAATTCACGTATAAAATGTTATAGATGTAGTAGACTGTCTGCCAAACAATCATGTGTATAACTGATTCATCAGCTTTTCCTTTTTCTCTATGTTTTGTTTTCTAACAAACAATGCTAAGCCTGAAGAAAAGCAAAAGACAGATGTTTGAGCTTGCACTTTAAAAAATCTAATGGTCCAGGTAAATAACTTGGGCTATGTTTTTGAGAGAAAATTGAAGCCATTCTTTCACTTGGTTTCAATACAGTCTGCAAAAGAGAAGGTATTATAAACAATGAACAATCCAGTCCCCCAGTAAATTGCAATTTCAACTCAGAATTTCAACGTGACCTTAAATAAAGCCCACTATTCACTCGTTGTAGAAAACTGTAATGATGTTGGTAAGAAGACATCAAAGACAGTTAAGCCTGCTTTGGTAATAATGAAAGGGAAGTATTGATACAACTTTTCAAAAGCCACATTCTTCAACAGGCCTGGCTAAGAACTGACAGCAGCTGGAATTTAATCGGTTTCTTCTTTAGTGAAACAATACTTACAGGATGGGAAGTGTCAAGTGGAAAGGGAGAGCTCTCATTTTCTGAGAACTGCCAAGTTGCTTTGGCAATTCTCGAAATCCCTGTTCCCCTTTAGCGCCGCATCAATCATTTCATCTTATTGGAGGTGACGCTGTTTCCCAGACACTAGGAGTTTGAACTTTCCTGCCTCCTAAAAATAGATCTACCCTTACAATTTGTCATTCTTTTAATTGACTCCTCACTGACTCTGTCTAGTTGAATATAGAGGCCAAACCTCATTTTGAGTAAAACGTGTGTATGTGTATGTGTGTGTGTGCACGTGCATATAAAGGTCCATTCAACCTATTAGGCAAAGAAGTAAACAAAAAGCCATTACCAAAAAATCTCTGCAAAACACATTATATAATAATTGCTGTAGTTCTGACTTGGAACAATTATGAGCTTTTCTCACATTCAGACTATTTTGCCTTTGAAACGGCAAGTTGAGCTCAAACTTATGTAGCATGGTTTAAACCCATTCTTTACTTTAACCTAAATTAAACTGTGGCCATGGAAAAGAGTTCCTTCCCTCCTTACTGAATCTAGATGCATCTCATTTGGTGTTTGACATGGATGTTTATTCTGCACAGGTTTGAAATATGTTTAGAGTTGGCATACAGCTATTTATGTTTCCATTAGCGTTAATGAGAGCATTTTGTGTAAATCTCACACGTGCATATGAAATATTTTTCTGAATGTGCCTTCTGCAGAAGGGAAAGAAACTCTAACTGTTTCAGAGAATCTTAGCCTACCCAAAGGGAATTTAAATTTTACAAAATCCGTTTCCATATTAAAGGCAAAAAACCCTAGAAATTCAGCTGAATAGTGCAATAAAAATTTGTTACATTGTTTTGTTTAGATTTATAGCTACAAAGAGAAGTGTTCTACCCTTGAGCTCTAGACACCTTCTTATGCAACTTAAAAAGCAAAATTCTGTTTGTTCTTTGTTCATTGCTTTTATGAGACAACAGCCCTAAAGCAAAAGAAATAAAATGACTGTATAAAAAGTTTTCCAACTTGTTCCCTTAATAACAATCACTCATCTCTGTTTAGCATGAGCTTTGTTCTGTAACTCTGGCTAATTTCACAGAATCACCAACTGAGTCAGGTTGGAAGGGACCACAATGGGTCATCAACCTCCCTGATCAAACAGGGTCATCCCAGAGAAAATTACACAGGATTGTGTCCGGATGATTCTCGAACATCACCAGTGAGGGAGACTCCACAACTTCTCTGAGCAATTTGCTCCAGTGCACAGTTACGTGCACAGTAAAGAAGTTCTTCCCCATATTTAGGTGGAACTGCCTATGCAGCAGTTTCTGTCGGTTTCTTTATATACCTGAATCACTAAGTATTTATGTTTGTTGGAAGTAATTTAAATGTCATGGTTGTTGCAGCTCCATCAACATAGAACAAAGCAGAAGAAAAGTGACATGAAAGAGAACTGCATTACTCTGGATTCTTACCCTATCTGTTTACCTTTTATCACTGTAAATAAGTCAGAAAAGTGCTGCCCAGAATGGCCTTGCAGCTGTTGCTGCTGCTGGAGAGAGCTTCAGCCCCACTTGCCGAAAGAGGCAGCCTGTGATGCAAACCTGACCTAGTTCAGGCACTGCAGCCCTCACTTTTGGTCACATTCCCCACCATGTTGCTGCTGTAGTCAGCTGTAAGGGTCTTTTTTTCTGCATAATTAATAAATTCTGGAGGAAAATCCTTTTACTTCCTACATCCTTGTCCAGACAATGGTTTTCAAATCTAGGGACATCCCCTACTTCTGCTCATTTTTCAGCTCCTTAACTCTTTTCTTGTGTACTGTAATCATTTTAATGCATTCCTAAACATAAACCATTATAAAATATTTGAAACTCATCTCTATACCTTTATATATTATCCCAGGTGTTCAAGGCCATGTTGGATGGAGCTCTGAGCAACCTGGTCTAGTGAAAGGTGTCCTTGCCAGCAACAGGGGGCTGGAAACTAGATAGTATCTAAGGTCCCTTCCAATACAGGTCATTCTATGAAAATTGAAAAAGAAGGCAAGAAAAAATTCATCTGACACCAGGCTACATGACTTATTCTTCAGTAGATAAGTAGCTCCAGCTTGTTATGTAAAACTCCTAATTTTTTTTCTGTTTACTAGATAGTCATAGCAGGAATAGTTGAATATGACAGCTTGATAGAACATCTGCTGAGAAAAATTTCTTAATCTGGATAGAGTTAAAGCTGTGGATGAAATCAATTCACTGGTGAAGTGATCTCACCACCAGCTGATGACTTCCCTGTTCCCTACCACTGTTATCAATATGGGTACTGCCCACTCTTTAATCCTGACCCATAAATTCTCAGTCAGCTTATGAATAGTCTTCTGTTCTCTGAAAAAGAAACCAAACTTACTCATTTTAGGCACCTCTTATCATCTGTTAATTCTATTTCATTTAGAGTCAGTGAAAATCATAAAAGAACAGCTTCGCATGGTTAGATTTCTAGAATGAGGAAGACATCACTTAAGAATGAGGAATTATCGTGTTGGTTAATTCTATCAGCATTACACGATGAAGAGTTGTTTATTATATGTGCATTGTCATAAAGAAGGCCATGTAAGAACCGGATCAATAGAATGACCGTTCACTGAAAAACACCCTGGGCTGGAAGACTGAATGTTTTCTGCCGGTGAGTATCCACACATAGTCTGTGGAAGCCTTTGTATCTGCAAGTGAAAATCATTTTTTTTGTTGTTGTTTTAGTGTCTTTTTTTCTTATCTCTATTTTTTTCAACATTAGCACTAACAAAAATTAGCTGTACAAGAGGAGAGAGGGGGAAAAGATTATTGAATTTCAAACACTCAAAGGAGTATTTCTGTTCATACAAACATTTTAATTCCTTTTCTATGACTGTCCAGAAAATTCCTAGTAAAACTACCACAGTTAGAAATTTCAGTTCTTTACAAACTGGAATTTCATAAAAAGGATTTCGTACCAAAGAATCAGATAGTCCCAGATTCCTCAAGGTTGAAAGAGACCTTTCGAGATAATCTAGTCCCACCACCTACCCAGCACCACTCTAATCAGCCCTAAACTGTATTCTCAAGTCCCACAAGATGCCTTTTGAACACTTCCAGAAATAGTTATCTCATATTACTTCTGAAAGCATCTGATAGCCATAACAACTCTATAGTATTTTTATGAAAACCTGTCCAATATTTCACAGTGCAGATAATTCCTAGTGTAATGGTATAAAAATGACTAATTGCATTGATTTAGAAGTTTCTTCTTTTTTGACAGAAACTAATAAAAATTACTGAAAAGGAAAAAAATGAGTTGAAATCATTCTAATAATCTATTACCAATACACTTGTTTCAACAGCACGATTCCTAGAAATAAAGATACTACACATTTTGATTTGTTTTTTGTTTTTAAATTGAAAAATACATATCTACCTGTCAAAGAGGGATATTTTTTTTACTATGATGAAGAAAGGAATTGATTGGAATGACGGAATGCATTTTGTCTTTTCCATAAAACAAATTCTTTCCTTCCCTCTTATCTTGCACGCCTTCTTTATCTTTTCCATGACAAAAAAAAAAAGAAAAAAAAGAAAAAAAAAGACTCCTGTTAAGACAAATTTGTCTTAATTTCAATTTCCAAGTTCAAATTGAGAGAGATGTTCTATTTAAGCTCATGAGTATTTAACTACAACATTAATTTCCCTAGTAAAGCATATTTATGACTACAAATAACTAAGTGATCTGTAAACTCTATGTTGTATATTTTCTTTCCATTGAAGTCCTAAGACACTTTTTGTACATGAGTAATTAAAAGAGATTTTTAATATTTAATGCATTTTGAGACTGTGTGGCATTCACACACTTAAAGCACTAGATGATATTTTATTTATCACACAACTTAGCAAGGAGTATTGAAAAGTGTTAGTGTCGATTGAGTGCTTTAAAGCAGACAAACTGGTATTACTTGAGGGCTTTCTGATCTCTTCTGTTTCTTAGTAATGTGTAAATATGACTTTCTGATCAATTGTTCGGGTTTATTAGGATAAATGGAAGCACAGGCCTCTTAATCACATTTCAGCAGTCAAACTCACATTTTGCTTTTTTTATCAGAGACTGCCTTATTGTTATCCTTATGAAAAATCTTCTTAATCCTGCTCTCGAACCAGACCCTGACAGCCTGTTACCTGATGTTATGGGTAACCTTATTAAGCTATTGGAAGTTACAGCTCTCTATCACTTTAGGAGGTTTAGGAGGTCATGAAAGCTTTAGGAGGTTTAGAATATTTCCTTTTATTGCCTTCCTATAAGAGTTTTTCATCATATACAGAATATAAGTTCAAATTTTTGTTCCATTTTTACATATTACAGAGGAAAAAACCCTCTAAAAGCAGCTAGGCAAGAGGTCTGTTCTCCATATCTCAAGTTTCTCAAAAAATTCATGTGTCATGCAATGAATAATCACAATGAAATAAAATTATTTTATTCTATTTCTAAGAAAATTGTATTTTTATGAATGATTATGGAATGGGATTACACTTTTTAGTAAGGTCAAGTCAATAGGTTTGGAAATGATTTTCACTTTTATTTAATGATTATAGAAAACATGTACCAGCTGGGTCATGCTCTGATAGGTGGGAGTAGAATAGAACCGAATCTATTTAAAACCATCTAAACTACCATATTCTATGATGATGTTAGAGGAAATAGTGTTGAGTGGAACATAAGAGGAAAGTGTTATTCTGGGTATTTGTCCCATAACAGTCCTCACAATACCTTCAGGAATAGAAAAAAAGTTGCCTGACTTTTTGAGGAATTCTTCCTCGAGCTTTTACACGATCTAGGAGGTAAGACTGGTACAGTCAAACCTAAAGTTCTGCCAGTTGTAACACCTGTGTGTAGATCCTTGAATGAAATCTACAATTCCACCATCTTCATGTCACCAAACACACTACCCCAAGGTCTGGAGCTTTATGATAGTCCTAATATCCTCTATCTACACTTTAATCTTCCCAGGAGGAGAGAAAAGATATGGAACACTAAAAGGAAAGGCTGAATGTGATATTCTCCAAAACTATGGAGCATCCAGAGGTACAAAAAGAGGTACAAAAGAGGTGGTAGAAATGTTTATGTGTAAAAATAAACCTATACACACCCATGCACAGGTCAGTTGAAATTTAGATTTTTAGAAGGGAGAGGTGTCTTGGTCATGGATACCAATGATTTAAGGTGCATAGCTGGTCATTCGAACTTACAAGAATACCTGAACTCAATTTTGACTTTACTGTACCAAAAATACTTACATATATGGTACAATAAAAGCTACAACTCTCTACCTTCTAGTTTAATGCCCACATCTTTAATTTTTTTCTTATCAAATGAAATTACAGTCTCTTTAGCTTTTATTTTTAATATAGCATAAAATAAAGACTGGTACCACAATAATGCCACACACATTTATGTGCCATCCAGTCAAAATGAATTGGATATGCTCCTAGGTATCTTCTACCCAAATTTATTAGTAAAGGAACAGAAACAAAGAATTCTTTCAGAAGTGGCATAAGGCAAATAATCACACTTGACCAAAGCCTTTATCCAATGCCATTAAGCTCCAATTACTTCTGTTTTGAATAAGCAGATATGCCAAAATTTCCCAGATGTTGAAAGATGGAGAAGTTCTACTCAGGGTGTATATAATATATGTGTCTGTCTCCTGATATGTATGAACTTATTGCATGTTTTTCCAAATTCCTTTCTGCTATTATAAATAATTTTGTTATTTCTAGCTAAAGGAAAAAGTAAAGGCCAATAATAACAAAGTGCTGAGCTTGTGAAATTAAAAACTTGTCGGTAGGGTATCTCCTCAGCCTGTTATAGTCTTTGTTCTTAAATTTAACCAAACATTCTAAACCAATTTTATCAGATTTCTCAATGGATAATGTTCTCTATTCCTCTTGGATGTGCTGATAGATTGCACATCCGTTCTCAGTTGTTTGTGATTTGTGGCAGACACTTCTTTGGGTCCTGGTGTGTTACATTTTTGTCCCTTTCAGTCAGGTAGAAACTTCATGAGTCATTTCCACAGGAGGAAGTCAGAAATTAAGCGGATCATTCCAGACATGTTTTGATGCTCATATGTCTACGCACTACAGCAAAGATATATGTCTTTTTTGTAACATATATCAAGTTGAAGAATAATAATTGTTTAATGGAAATTTTTGCAAGTGTTTTGATATTTATTTTGATGCATTTTAGGAATCAGAATTGAAAAAATATAATTGGTCAGAGAGCACATACATACAAATGCCATGCAATTACAATGATTAGTCTGGGGTTTTTTGCAGCCCAGTTCCACACGAGAAGGGTATTTATTGGACTCTGCATTGCTTTGCTTTAACATTTTATGGTTTATGCAAAATAAAAAATTTAAAATGCACATATCCAGTATTCAAAAGCAGTGATGACTATCTGTCACGTTCTAGGATGCAGAAATACTCGTGCTCATGTTGTTTTAGACTAAAGACTTCTAAAACTGACATCCAATATCTGCCTTTCATAAGTGACTTTGAATTTTCCTTTCTTTGTTAGCTATTTTTCTAAACATGAGGATTAACGCTTTACTTATTAAAAAAGTTTTCCATTCCCCATGACTTTGGGACCATTTTCGGGGGATTTCTTTCCTGTGAAAAATCATAAAAAACATTCAGAAGAGATTTCTAAGCACATTATCAAGCCATCAGACCTTTCTGATTTTTACTTTTCCCTAAACTGCTACTGTGGCTTCAATGTTCACCACTGTGCTTTGACACCAGACTGTTCTGGGATAAGTCACTGGAACAATTACACATTTGTTCCTGGTATTTACAATGCTTCTTTAATAATTCCTGTATCCAAAGAAGGTCAGAAATCCAGGGAAGATCAGACTTCTCACCATGCAAGGGAAGACAGCTAAATGTCTAATTTTATTTTCAGTATGGGTTTAGTAAAAAATGGCAGTCACTGGAGTAGAAAAATCATTCAATTGTAAACCGAGAATCAGAAATTTAAATAAGTAAATAATACGTATTTTAGCTTGAGTAAAGAAGGAATGCAGGAGAATAATAAAAATAGCTAAAAGTAGTAAAAATAGCTAAAAGTGGTAAAAATAGGAATACTACCTAATACCTATTTACCTTCAAAGCAGAAGAAAGAAGCCTGTAGGTAGTCATGTGGAAGTCTCATCAGAAGAGAAAGCCAGAAATGGAAATTGTCATGATCATGTTTCTACCTGTATCTTCCTCCTTTGGCCATCTTCAGATATATCAACTCAAAATGCAGAAACAACAAACTATATATGATTCATGTGGCTTAGGTGCACCAAAGGGGCCTAATGCTGGTTTTGATGTATTTTAAATATCTCCAGGTTATGACCTCACAGCCTGCATGAAGTCTTGCCCTGAATGTAGGTTTCTCTGTGAAGGAGTAGTGAGTTGACCTTGGTTGGATGCCAGACACCCTCCTAAGCTTCTCTATCACTCCCATACACAACTGGATAGGGGAGAAAAAGTATATGATGAAGGGTTCATGGGTTGAGATAAGGACAGACAGAGATCTCTCATCAAAACCGTTACAGGCAAAACAGACTCAACTTAGAGACATGAAATGAATGTATTACAAACAAAATCAGAGCAGGATAATAAGAAGTAAAACAAACGCCTTAAAATGTCTTCCCCACACCCCTTGTTCCTTCCAGCTCTGCCTCCTACCCTTCAGTGGTGCAGGGAGATGGGGAATAGGGGGTTCTGGTCAGTTCATCACACACTGTTCCTGCCGCTGCCCAGGGAGAGTCCTTCCCCTGCTCCAGTGTGGGGTTCCTCCCACAGGAGACAGTTCTCTATGATCTTCTCCAGTATTAGTCCATCCCATGGGCAACAGTTTTTCACAGACTGCTGCAAAGTGAGTCACTCTTTTAGAGGATACAGTTCTCCACACACAACATGTTCCGGCATGGGTCCCCCACAAGGTTACTAGTCCTAAAAGGAAACCTGCTCTAGCATGGGCTCCTCTCTTCGTGGGTCTGCAGGTCCCCTCGTGGACCCTGCTCCATCATGGGCCTTCAATGGGTTCACAGTCTCAGGCATTCACCTGCTCTGGTGTGGGTCTCTTCCATGAGCCGCAGGTGGATGTCTGCATCTCCATGGACCTCCATGGGCTGGAGGGGGACAGCCTGCTTGACCAAGGTCTTTCACTATCTCAGGGAATCTCAGCTCTGGTGCCTGAAGCATCTGCTTCACCACCTTCTCCACTGACCTTGGTGTCTGTAGAGTTGTTCCTCTCACGTGGTGTCACCCTGCTCTACTATGGCTGCAATTATGTCTGCATAATAATATA
>VZTG01001346.1:14378-137096 GCA_013397845.1 Melanocharis versteri | reverse complement strand
ATATATAATATATAATAACTTTCTTTTACTTTATCACAGAGGCATTACCACCATTTCTGATTGGCCCAGTCTTGGGCAGAGGCACATTGTCCTTGGAGCCAGGTGGTATCGGCTCTACTAGACATGGAGGAAGCTTCTGGAATCTTCTCACAAAAGCCACCCCTGTCGCCCTCCCGCTAACAAAACCTGGCCGTAAAAAGCCAATACAGAAGGGAACCTTTATGATGTTGGACACGGTTCAGGATCTCCCTGAATGACAATACCTGTCCTCAGCGTGCAAAACCAACCTAATATCAGGTTTCAGGATCCAAACATTCAGGTAAGCTTAAAGGACTTGTTTATGCTTAGCCTTTGCCATAAGCCATAGTTACCTATAGCTCAACCTTGCCTGCGCATGAGAATTTAAAAAAAAATTTAAAAAGACATTTCAGATTTCCAGAATTGTTGGACATGGAATTTCCCTTCATGGGTTACATGTCTCATTTAGTAGAAAAGTCCTTTATCGAGTGACTAGGTTCCTAGTGCAGTTCACTGTCGCTGATCAAGTCCTGGTGACAACATAAACACAAATTTTCTCTGGGACTTCTTGCCTGTATCATCTAGGAACTGTGTCCTTACCTTCTTTTTCTGACTGAGGTAGATTTTTCTGATTTCTTTCTCAGCCAGAAGAGTGCAGAACTCTTCCTTTTTAAGCATCACTACAGGTAGCATCCACAGTAAGAAGATAAGTGGAAAGAGTAGTTTGGCAGAAGGAATATTAGGAGTGAAGTCAGAGGAGATCTTTAATGCACACTACCTTGGATTGATAATGTGCATTATCCTGCTATTTACTGATATCATCTTCAAGTAAAAAAATCTGCACTTTTTCAAAATGTCTAGCTTCATGGCCATGTTTTCTTAGCCATAACACAGTTTATAGGTTTCTCGAAAAAATTTTTCATGTCCTTGAAAACTGACATAAACAGATTTTTGTTACATTGCAGAGAATTTCATCCAATATCAGGAAAGTCACTAACAGCTTCTACCTGTGACTGAGCACGGATTTACAAACATATTTAATCCATCCTCCCCGGACATATAAATTTGTGTATGACTTTTGGCTTTGAAACCATCTTATTTATAACATGTATGTGCACACCTAATACCCAAATTTGAGGGACACTGCAATGCAATGTATGAGTGTCTGTCTCTCATAATTTGATTAATCTCAAATAGTTCAGATCTAAATTTTCTACTGCTGTCATTCCTTCTACTACCTAAATATTAAAACCAACATGGTAATTTGTATGTTTTTCCCACTGGATCGGATGCCAGATTGCTTCAGATAATCCCAGTAACTAATGTTTTTATCTCTAGCACTGAAAAAGACCTGAGAAAAAGCTCATACAACATTTTTTGGTTTTTCTAAGGGATTTCTAAAGTTTCCATCTACTAGACAGATGATATGGGTTAGACACTTGCAGTAAATGGAGTAAAAATCCTGACAGAACAGATGCAACAGCTTTTCCATAGTGATAGCACTACTTGTGTGGCACATGACAACATTCAAATGAAAGACACCTATAAAAAGACAAAAAAAATATTATTGGAACAACCAGCTCTGATCAGATGGAACTTCTTGGAGTTTTCTTCTTTATTTTACCAGCAAACAAGTAAATTTCTATCTTCTCATACAATTATTAAGATGGGATGATCCTATGATTTTCTTTTCTCTAACAGAAATGTTTCCTCTTTGTGTAAAATAGGCATCCTTAAAAGAACATTCACCAGTCATGGCACCTGTTCTTCACTGTTCTCATAAGACTGAGTGTGACCAAATGGTGAATTATTGACAGCAAAATTTTCTCATGTGCATTCAGGCCATTTGAACTTGATACAATATTGCTAGATACACTATCACTAGATACAACCTCCCTAAAGTCTGAAGATTTTTCTGCAATTTTGAGCACCTAGAAACCCAATCTAGTTTTGCTGGCTGCTTTGCCTGGCAGTTTAGAAAAGAATCTTAAGAACTCTTATAAGTTCTTATGACAATTTGTCAATATTCTTTTAATTATATATCTATTTTATGAAAATACTCTGCAGTTTTGCAGGTTTCAAAAATTTCAGGGGAATGGGGAATGCATGATATTGAAGGGTCAAATACTTTCCATAAGGATGCATAGCAAAGATTGCCCACACTACTGGGAAGAATGATTCAGAGTCAGCTCACAGTCATAGTTCTGAGTCATACCTAGGAAGTCCATAACATCCTAAGGAATAATCCTAGAAATATCAGTCAGAAGAGAAAAGAAGAAAAAGAAAAAAAAGAAAAAAAAAGAGAAAAAAAGAAAAAAAAGTAATCAAACGGAAAAAACCCCACAAAACCCAAAAACATACATACACAAAAATAGGTGTAGTGGCAGTTTTCACCTATATGCATCATGTTGCATTTTATTTCCAATTTATTCCTGTTTTCTACAGTTCTTTGTCTTTTTTTTTCTCCAAACCCACCTTGTCTCTTCTGTCAGCAAGAATTTACTCTAATCTCTTGCATTAAAACATGACCCCCATTCTTTTTGAGGGCTTCCTTGGTTTTTATGCCTTCTTTTGACTTTCCTTTTCTGTTTCCTTTTCTTTCTTTTTTGGCTTCATCTTTAGCCAACCACCTTACAAGCTACCCAACTGTGTATGTTCCTCACTTTGAATTCACTGTAGCTGGAATACTTCCCAGAAACAGTGGGTGTATAGATGTGTTTATAGAAAGGAAAGGAGTGAATGAGCTTGGTATGTTTTAGAAGAAATGCGAATTCATTTTCCATTATTTTAGTGTCCTGTATCAGAGACAATAAGAATCAGCTTTCTTTAACAAATGGGAAACCATAGGATTACTGAGATCTCCAGCATGAAAATAAAGTGTGTAACTGATCTTTCTTTCACTTTTAGCTAATAATTACTTTGCACACCACAGAAGCTTCCGATCGACTTACAGCGCAATGAGATTGTTCATAACTTCTTGCTTGCCTGTTTGTTTCCTGAAACATGCTCATTCACGTCTCTCAATTTATGTTTTAAAATAGTGAACTCAAAACCAAAAATAAAAATCTGCCTTTGGGTGCTTAAGAAGAAAAAACCCTGTGGATTTTGCCTACCACGCAACTGTGTAATAGCAAACTACCTCCTTAAAAGTTTGCTGTGCTCAAACCTAAACCTCTATTCTCCCTCACATTTGGTCTGACCATGCAAGTAACAATAAAACTGGGGAAGAGGGACTGTCTGCTTTCTGTGACATGACCTAGGGAATAAGGCCAGCCATCAAATATCCTCATTTTTCCAAATATTGGAGACATTTGCAATTCTCTTTGTAAATTATGATAAAGTAGATGCTGACAGAGCAACAAGGGAAGGGATCTCTTATCATTTAGGGGGCATTTTAAATGCTGTATGAAATTTCATCAGCAATTCCAATTCCATCGTGAATTCCATTTTTAAGTAATAATTGCATTTTTTAAAACAGACTCTTTAATTTATGGCACTAGCTGGAAAGTTCTTAATTGTAAGATAAAAACAGTTAATGAGGATTTTGCGTTTACTGTGAAAATTGCAAACCTAAAAATGCTACCTGTAATCCATCCATTATGTTGTGTGCTTCTGCACGCGTATGTTTGGTTTTCCTTTGCTATTCTTTCCATGATAATGTGTGTAATTTGTTTACATTTTTTAATTTGAAAATTATTGCAATTTAAGATCACGGTAAGAGATAGCTACAGATTTCAAACATTTGTAGAAAGCTTTTTCTTTCATAAGCATTACATTGTTGCAAAGAAATTGTAGGTGTAATATGAATTACGTGAGATAAATCTAAACTCATAAAAAGAAGCAACATAATCCCAGAAATACTATTTGCTTTAAGTAAATGATGCTATTGTTAATCAATCTTGGCTGTTAACACAGTAATACCTTCCATTTGTTACCCTTGTAAAACTAGTCTAAGAGAAAGACTCTTCAAAGTGATGCATATTTAACCCCATGAAATCACCATCTAAGAAATATAGTAAAAAAAAAAAAAAAAAAAAAAAAAGTTTACCTAAAAAACATTAAACTGACTGTAAAAAAAATTTTTCTAATTTCCCAGGGTATACGTACAAGTAATTTACACATTCATTCACTGAAATTGGTGTTTAATTGCAATACATCCTTAATTATTATTACATACACACACATATTTGGAGGGAAAAGGCAATGAATTTCTATAACAAAAGTTTAAAAAAGATTGGTGGTTTTTTGCCTGTTTGCTTGTTTTCCAGACGAATTCAAGTTCAGGTTCAGCTGTAGTTAGAGCCTTCCTGGTTTAGATCAAGAACCATTCAATGTCAAGCTTAGTTCATCCCCATTTTTAAGTGCTCCGCACTGACAGAAGAAAATACATTTGGGATATTGGTAGCAGCTGAGTTTGTATCAAAAACATTTCTGTAACTAGCACTTACAATGAGAAACTTAGATTCATTCATTTGTATCATTTGATACAAGAAAGTGGTGATAACAGAGCAAATATCACAAGTCACATATTCTGAGACTGCATTATTATTATGAGTCTGAAGCTCAAATAAGGGCACAGCCATGCAAGGGTTGGGAGTATATCTTAAATATTAAAACAATAGTATTTACTAGACAAAAGCATCAGAAATCACATACAGAATAAGAAAAAAAATACAAGTAAAAAGAAACCACACAACAGATAAAAACCAGGGAAATAAAAAAGGAAAATGAGCACTCATGGTTCATGTAAGAATGAGAATTAGTTAATTAAATAAAAAGATAGGTAACAGGAATTATCAGTATTAACAGTTGCATGAGCATATTTTATGCAGTAGGACTAGAAATAGATGTTTATGGCAATAGTTTCACATTATGATTCACTAAGGGTATTACAAAGTTCTAAATTTGTTAGTTTCACTAACATTACGTAATTCAAGATTACCTCCTTCATATTGAATCTTTGGGGTGAGAAAACCTGAAAATGCCAATTCAACACTCCCTAGAATTGCTGGCACGGACAAGATAACTGGAGCCAATTGGTACAGCTCATGTCTTGGTATTTTGGAATCTTTCAGTGCTTCAGTATAGTTTTTATCTCCCCTCAACAGCAACCCTTGCAAATGAATATATAAATAGTCCATTTTACTTTGGCTGGCTGTCAGAAAAAGATGAGTACTATTTTGAACAAGTTTTTTGAGCTGAGAAGATTTGAAATCAGTTTGTTTTCTGTATCAGTAAGAATCAGAATAATTTTGTTCTGCACTGTGTCACGGTTGACCGTTTTCCATTTGACATTTCATGTTGACAACTTCTCTTCAGTTTGTTAATTTCTGAGAATAGCAGCTAAAGCAAATATCTTTCAGGCTTGCCTTCTAAATTATTCTCCATGATTTTCCACACTTTCTACTCAAATAATGTTGACCCTGATGCTGATTTTGAGTTTTCCAGATGACAGTTCAGACTGTTTGAAGATCTCTGTAGAAGATCTCTGATACTAAAACATTTTGAAATTGCCAATTTGTCAGACTGCAGAGCAGCTGTTAGTTCCCGTCAGCTGCCAGAACCTATATCACTTTATATTCACTCACCTGAAGATCTTGCCATGGTCTTGGCAAACATCCTACCGTTCTAATACCTTTTCCAACAGGCTGTAAATTTAATGTAATCTACTAGATCAATCTATCATAGTTTCCTACTATTTATTTCTATGTACCTCTCACGCATATCTAATGTTTTTACCACAAAGCAAGCAATTGCCCCTTATTTCTTCATGCTATTAGTTACTAGCTTCAAAACCATCAAGAAAAACTGAGCTGAATTCAGAAGGAACATATTCTGTCTCTTTCAATTTTCTTCATCGTGCCATTTTCTTTTCTATTTTATAGGCTTTTCTGGATTTTCCCTTTCTTTCTGTAACAAATCAGATGGTCCTTTGATGACCTTTAGCCTCAGAAGCAAATCACAGTTTTCACAATGACTTTTCCATTGCTTGCTTTACAGAGTACAGCTGAATGTGATGAATATCATCTTATAAAGTTCAACAAACGTTTCAAACACTTATACATATGTTATTCTCATTGCAATAGACTTCAGAATAATTTACCATAAGCAATGAGGTAGGTATTTATTTTGAGCATTAATGTATAAGCTGGTCACAGATTTTCCATTGAAAAATGATCCTGTTTCTTCAGAGTCCATTCAGTGTCACACTGTGTATGTCGTCTGCAGCTTTAGCAACATGGAGCCAGATTAAGATACAGATTCAGACAGGTTTATGTATTTGTAGTATTGGCATCTCCATATCAAATAGGGCTTGATCCAATTGCCCACATTTCTAGAACTAACTCAGCTGTCCTGCTCTATCCTGGCCTTTACCTCTTACTCTAGGAAATATACTGTAAAAATCACAAATATCTCTGTGATCCAGTGCTTAAAATTTTGGAAGCAAAACCTCAGGACATGCTACCAGTTTGTCCAATGGAAATAAAAAGAAGAAATAAGAATAATGAATACTATATAACTGGGCAATTAAATTGTATTATAGTGCCAGAACCTTCGGAATTAAAATTTCATTTTTTTAGTTTGTTTTTTTGGGGGGTTTTCTGTTTGTTTCATGAGAGTTCTTACTATGTGTTTTTAATGCTATAATGAAAACAGTTCTCGAAAATTAGAACAAACTGGATAGACTCAAATTTGCCTCCTATCCCTCATATCTCAGAAAATAGGGGGCATAGATTTTTTTAAGGCATCCCAGTGCTATTTGTAAAAAAATGAATGCTCAGCCTCATGGGCACTGACCAGCCCATACAAAAGGAGTTTAGGAGCAGATTAACCTATGTATATGTGTCTAACTCATGTGTCTAAATTCTAAGGAATCCTGCAGCTTGAGTGTGGTGCTCTAAACCCTTTCTGCTTATCCCGTAATCCTGTGCTTCACACTTCTAGAAAGCATAACCACGTTTATGCATGATAAATCATTATTTCCCTTGCTCTACAGAATATACCAGGTACTGCCAGCATCAACCTCCTAGTTCTCTGGTTTTGCCAGGTTGCCTGAGTACAGGTAACAGGAAGGAGAGACTTGAAAATGTACAGCAACTAAACATGACATGCTTTAAAGAGCAAAATAGCATTCTGAATTATACACAACAATTTTTGGAGGACAGATGTCAGATAGTTTCTTTGTGAAGTTCCTTCTTGTGTAGATAGACATTACCAGCATTATAAAGCATGTAAAACTTCTCCAAGTCCTTAGAATAAAGTTAAACAAATGTAGGTGCTGCCTAATCTTTGTGCCAGACCTTTGTATGGGGAGGAATTACACCATTCCAGAGGAAAGTACTGGCTGATACTTACAGCCTCATGCTACACTGAGACAACAGAACGACATCTTTATAATCTGGATGGGAACTGACAAAACAACAAATGACTGACTGGAAAGTTTTTTTCCTCTTAAAATCATGGGGAGGTTAAAAAAAAATAAAGAAAAGTTATCTGTCTCTTTGGCAATATATACATTTAATAAAAGAAACCCAACAAAGAGTGAACACCAAAAATATATTTATTTAAGACTGAAGACATGATTAAAACAAATTTCAGGCAAAACAGCACAAGCAAGAATAATTTTTAATGATTCCGCTTCTTTACAATTGTTATCAAATATAATTTATCATTATTTATGATGTTTCTTCAGATCTATTTCTTATTATCCATGCTGTAACTCCTTCAAATAAAAATCCTAATATTTATCTTAACAGGTACCTTAATATCCAGCTTTCACATCCACCTGCGGCTTTCCAGGAACCTCAAGCCATAGACCAAATGTAATTGACTTATATTATTTTCAAATACACAGTATTCCCTTCTTCTTTCTATCCTTCACCCATTAGAAATAATTGCAAGCTTCATTAGACATAAATATTAGCTTTTATTATTTAATTTATCAAATTATTGAAATTTTATTATATTTCTTGATACCTACCTCAGTGCAACCTGCCTGTTTTATTTCCTACTTCATATTATTTTCCAGTTATCAGCACATCCATAGAGTTATGCAGACCAAATGATATTTTACCAAAAATGACTTGAAATTTCAAGTCTTAAAACTCTTGCTTTGAAACTATATAATTGCAATGTAACTTGTTTCAGGAAAAAAAACAACACCAAAAACAATGGTGAAGATCATGGCATTAATGTGGCCATTCATAATGTGGAGGTGTGAGATAGAGCCTGTGTTGTTGCATTTTATCTATGAAATGCAACTTTGTCTTTTTGTACTTGTTTTGGCTTTCTTTAGAAGACTAATAGATAGATGTTCACTGCAGCTCTATCTCAGAATTTTGTGAAGGAAAAAGAAACCAGAAAGAGACAGTGTCAACACTCATGGCTCAAACTTACATGAAATAGGATTTCTCAATGCAAGTGAATGATTTACTGACTTTTTTTAGAAGAGATTTTGGAAGAATTTGCTTTTGTATATTTTTTTTCCTATTCCAAGAAAATTTCTTAGTCCTTTAGATATTTTCCCCTATATACACATAAAATATATCATATGTATGTATGTATGTATGTATCTACATACATACTATGTAGCATTTTACTAGATTTCAGATCTATACATTTGAATTTAGCTTTCCTCTTGTGCTTGATCCAAGAGAGAAATAATTTCTATTTATTAGAAGAGACACTACCTTTTAAACATGTGGTGGATCAGACAAAATATAGTGCTTTGGAAGAAATCAAAGCCACTTATTGAAGGACAGGCATTTTTCCCAAAGAGAATTAATAACTGTACTATTCAATTGAAGTATTTTTTTTTTTCAGATTTTATGCAGACTAAAATCTCTTACACATCCTGTTAAAGCCCAGAAAGATCTAGTGCTTCAAATATTTTTTCAAGAAGTTTCCTATCCATTTTAAAATGAAATGTGGTTAGAATAGAATTTCATGGAACCATGGTGATTCAATGCCCTTTCTAAAGTAACATTTAAGACTAGGAGGAGAAGCAGAGATTCAGGAAGCAATGCTAAGCAGCACTGAATCATATGTTTCAACTCCAGAGTAGGCTTGAATAGTCTGGTTGCCTCAAGTTCAGGTGAAAAACATCTGAACAACATCTACAACCCACTGTAAATTCAAATTCTACTAATTTCTAAGTCTCAGTCCTCTGTCTCTCTCCACCTTTTCAGAAATCCCTGCTCAGAAGAACTGGACATGAATAAACCCTTTTCACTGTACTTTTATACATATATCTGTGCTTTGACTGTGTTGTGGTTTTGGGTGCCAACTCTGAAATAAAAGCCATGAAATATCATTATTTTAGTAACAAGAACACAAGGTTAGGAGTTGCATGAGATAGGTTATTTATAAGCAGAAGTCAGTATAGTGAAACTGCTATCCACTGGTGATTTATTTCCTTCTTGCTTCTAAAGGGAATGATGTGTGTCTTTTAAAATGAAATTTACCACCAGCCTTAGCTACAACAAACAAAGCTATAATCAGACAAATGATGGTCGGCACCTCCTGATTTGACCCAGTAGTCTTTCACTATTTCAATATTTAGAAATTCAAGCATTAAACAAGAATTTAAATTCCAATATATCAAAACATTAATTGTAGATGAAGAAGCCTTGAAGAACAAGTTACCCCTTGGCTGGGTTGTTGAATTTTTGTTGGAAGAATTTTGAACCCAAGCCAACATCTTTAACAAAGTCAAGAAATCTCGAAAATAGTTAAATTTAAACAAAGATTTACTTGTGTCAGTGGGTAAAAATCATTACTCTGATTGTGTACATGAAAAATCTGATTTGAATCAGGCCTCAGAAAAGCGATACATGTATTATGAAACGGTTTTAATAACTCATCCAGTGCATGTTTAGCTCTCATCAAAAAAATATCAGATCAAAATTACTTGCAGATTGATTTGTATACCGGTTATTATAGATTTTTTAAACCAGAATAGGTCACAAGACTGGTACTAATTTTATTTTCCCATCTGTAGCACTGAGATCCTGATACATATTTTGTAATAAAAATGAGACATGCTGATAGAAAGTATGATATAAATGTATATTATAGTTCCATTGATGGGCTTTATAAATTATTTACTCACAAAAATATAATACTGGAAATGACTATTATTATTATACATAAATTATATATCATTACACAGGAAAAAAAGTTCACAGGCCATTTATTAACAAATCTGAAATTATTTTGGTACCAGCCCTTTGAGAAGACACTTAAAAACTGAAGCAACATTTATTTGACCCAGTTATGGAGGGAAAGATGAACCTCTCAGCCCTCGTAAGTAAACTTAAGAGCACATATTAGAAGCTAATATTGAAAATTTGCATAAGTTCACCAAAAAGCCTGAAAAATCCAGAGCTATGAGATCAAAATGTGTGAGCATTTTACTTTCTACTTTGCATCTATCAATCTGTGGCTACATGCCTGTAACACTCAGAAGGTGGGATCTAAAAAGTAGAGCATGTACATTATTTCTAAAAACCTATTATGAAATCATTGTTTGATTAGCAGCATTATGTATTCCAACTGAATCCTAACATAAAAGTTTCTATTTATTGACCTAATTCTCCCTATGAGGGTTTATTTTGTTTTATATTTGGAAGAGACATAGGGATAATTTCTGCATTTAATATTTTCAATTACTTGAATTGTTTAAGTCTGGCTATCAGGACAAAAAAATGAGGGAAGGTGAAGTGTGAAAAATTGCCATCTTTCACAGCTTTAAAATGTTGGCTCTGTTGTCTGGCATAATTAAGTCAACAGTCTGCTGGTCTGTTTCCAGGCACTTTGACAACTGTTCTCTCACTGCCACCAGTAAATTAATAGGACTGGGCTTTTCCCAAGTGGCACTGTATGCAGAATGAGAATTTTCTTGTCCTTTGGTCTGCTGCTGGTGAAGTGGTGATGGGCGGCAATGCTCAGTGGGTAGGAGCTGTCAGGTCATTTGCTCTATTATAGTTGGACCGTTCACACCATTATAGTTAGATATGATAACACTTACACCCATTATCATCAGAGGTTTATTGTATCCCAACTGTTAGCATGGTCTCTAAGGTAATAGACCACAGCTGTGAAGTGAATTCTTTTGTCACAAAGTAAGACGAGAAAAGAGTCTTCTTAAGCATTTGCAAGTTGTTGGGAGTGTTAGGGCTGCTTGATATTCACCCGGGTTTTATACAAGCTTGTAAGTTTTAATAAAATTATTTATTTTAGTTTTGTCTCATACAGTTTTTCAACCCTGGAAATCTAGGGGTTACTTTGGTCGGTTTTTTCTGTGGTTTCTTTGTTTGTTTGTGGGTTCGTTTTTTTTGTTTGTTTGTGGTTTTTTTTGTTTGTTTGTTTGGTTTGAGGTTTTTTTGAGGTTGCTGTTGGTTTTGGTTTTTTGTTTGGTTTGGGTTGGGAGGATTTTGTTGTTTGGTTTTGGAGGGGTTTTTTGTTTTGGTTTGGTTGTTTGTTTGGTTGGTTGTTTTTTGTTTACTTGTTTTTTTGTGAGAATTTTTATTGGTTGGTTCATTGATTTTTTTTTTGTTTGGTTGAGGGGCTTTTTGTTGTTTTCTTTTTGCTCAGCTTTAAGTTTACGTTAATCCAAGCACTACCAGCTTTCACCTGCTTTCATTGAACTCAGTCATACAAGCATTTACTTTTGTGTGATCAATTCACTGGAAAACTATAGAAGAGTATAAATTTTGGTGGTTTTTTTTTTTTTGTTTTTTTGTTTGTTTGGTTTTTTTGTTTGTTTTTTTTGCAAATGCAACAGTATCTACAGGAGTCCATAAGTCTTGGCTTTACCCTGTATTAAGAAAATAACTTTTTGTAACTAACATGGTTGGGGTCAAGATTAGTACTTTTGTTGTCCCAGGTTTTATTACATTGACATAAGCAAATCCTGAGTAGAGATGGATCAAGTAGAAGATAAATAGTGCCTACCTAGACAGAAACCTGGCAGAAAAATTGCAGGGAGTACAGATTGTTCTGGAAGTAGTACCACTGAACTGGATAAAAGCCTTTGCCCAACTATGTGTGGCAGAACACGAGACATTAAGGAGTTTTGTAGTTGGAACAAACAAACACTGGAAACTGATCTGAAAGTCTCACAAAACCCTTGATCCATGCAGGAGTTTTTTCATTTAAGAAGAAACCAATTATTAGGTGAAACCACGGCCAATTTTGTTGCAAGTTTTATTTTAAAAGATGTGCACTTCGACAACTAACAGTGGACTAATTGGGAGCTAATTGCTTTTTATGCAGTGGCAATCAGGTCAGACCTAAGGATGTGAGAGAAATAGCAAAAAGCAGGGCAAAGAAACAAAATGAAAAGAAATACTAATTTTCTAAATGTTACTGTTAGCAGTGAATGTTAGCAATGTCAGCTGTTCTTTACTGTTTGCATGTGCAGGACTTTGTTCACCACCTGGAATAACACTAATAACAGTACAATTCAGTAGTAAGATTTATATTGCTCCAACACTGTAGAACAAAGAAAGCAGAAGAAAAAGGAAGAGTTATGTCACTTCGAGAAAAATAGTTTCAAATTATGCATAATTTCTGTTAATATTTTTTTGCTTATTTTCCACTTATTTCTCCCCAATAATAATACTTTAAAAAAAATAATAAGGAAAACAAAATACTATATATTTACCAAAGCATAATTTGATATATATGCCCAACTAAACAAGAAAAATAAAAGCACAAAGCATATTAATTGGTCAAATTTTCACACTTGGGCTTTCATTTAATGGTTTTCCCTTGTTGCATGCAAGTGTGATATTGTGCCACGACAGCCAGCATAATCAAGTCTTTAAATTTTTCATTCACATTTATTGATTTTTGAGCTTCATTTAAAAGAATTCTTGCGTTTATAGTTTTTGGTGTTTAGTAATTTGTAGAGGAATTTTGAATATATTGAAATTAAGTTTTTGCCTAGAGAAAAAATGGCAAGCATGAGCATAGAGATAGTTAAACTTCTATGAGCACTCCCACACGTTTCCATTTATTGTTATCATTGGTTTCTCTGGGCATTTTCCACTAGCTCTGCTCTACCTTAAAATACCATTTTAAACCTAGAAAATAGGACTGTATTAGTAAATAATCTGGCAAACAAATTTACAATTTCAGCTGAAAATGTGCTCTAGATTTATGCAACACTTCATCTCTTCTTCTGAGTACAAGCATACTGATATGCCACTCTGCTATTTATGTTTCTCTGTAGAAGTTGACTAAAACACTTGTTTCTCATGAGATTTCTTCAAAAGTATATTAATTCTGGCAAAAAGACACTTGCTTTTTCCTTCAAAACACACTGTAAACCCAAAGATCAATAATAATGACAATGATACTTATGAAATAGCAAGTTCAGAATGATTCAATTAATTGTGTCCTAATTTGTCTTATAAGAAGACAGAGACCAATGAGGCTCAAAAAGACTAAGGTGCAGACTACTAAACTCCAAGTAGAGTCACTTTGATCACTTTGAAGTTTGTTGTTTGTTGTTTGGTTTTTTTTTCCTAGTTGTGCGCACTTTCAGACCGAAAAAAGGAAAGTATTCTGCTTCCTATAATATTCTCAGAAATATCAGCTGATCCCTGGTAGTCCTCTGGGGTACCAGATTTGAAACTTGACCCTACTTTTGGCTAATCAGAAATAGGATTTTTGACATATGGAGGGATGGTCTGAGAGGGCAAAGCACAGGGAAAGTTCACTGCTCTGCTGTAAATAACACTGACACTTTGGACCAAAAATAAACCAAAAATGCAAGATAGAATAATGTAGATGTTACGGATTGTTACTAAAAGAAAAAAAAAATTAAAAAAAATTAAAAAATGGACTGGATTATAGAGTAAAATAACAGTGCCGGAGGGCCCCAAATCCATAGTGTACTCACTATTTTTCCAGTCCAGCCAGTCCCACTGGATGCATGCCCATTTGTGCCTGGAGTAGATTAGGTGCACATGCCAAACCTTTCCATGGTGTAAAGGAAACACTGCAAGTAGAGATGATCAGGTGGATTTATACCTACACATACACTTCATCTACACCAAACCCCCATATACACATACGGTAAGGTAGAACCCAGAGCCTTGCCTGTACCAGGAGCTCAGATCCAAAGGTACAAGGCTGAAACAATAAAGTTTGCTCAGCAGTGGGAACTGTGAGCTGTAAATAAGGATTGATGGCCTTGATTATCAGTCAAATGGGTGCCAAAACTGAGGAACAGTTGTTCCCTTTTAAACACTCCACTACTTGAGTACTTCTGGAAGTACTTACCCATGTAAAAGACACATGGTTGATTTAAATTCGAAGACCAAAATGTCTTGATGACTGCCCTATAAATCTGAAGTTATATGAAAATTGAGAAAGACTGTGGGGAAGATCTACATTCTTCCTTAAAACTGTTCCCTTCTTCATGGATAAGATCTCAGAATCAATCTGGGAGCACCATTACAGATTTCTAGAAGGGTGTGTATCTCAAATATTTGAGTACACCTGGGATGGTCTCAGATTCACTTCTCCAAGTCCCCTTTCACACATACATGTAAGACTACAGTTAGATGAGAGGTGAAGAATCACTGGACTAAGGTAGGAGTGGAAACAGACTCTGTTTTCAAAGGGTCAAATTTTGAATCATCAAATTTTTTTTTTTTTTTTTTTTCAAATGCGGTAAGTTGAGGTTTGAAGACTGTTGTGGGCCTTCAAATATCATACAGAATATTAGGAGCTCATGATATAAAAATGAAAAATAATAGTCCTTGTTCCAAAGAACTAATGAGCTATATATGTCAATGCATTTGACTAGATTGTCATTAAGTGGGACATAACTTTAAGCAAGACACTGCACCAACTGGAAGTGACGTGTTTAAAAGTAACAGCCTATCATAAGGACAGCAAAAGAGAAAATTCTCATTTCAAACAGCCATATTATCTGGAGTAAGAAAGGAATAAATTCATGCCCATGTTTTACATGATTTTTTAATCTTGCTGCCTGTTTTTGTTTAATAGTATATTAAATTATAGAATTTTTTTTTATAACCTGCTTAAATGGAACAAGCTAATACCATGTGGTTTAAATTTATAGTGGTTAAGGATTTCACTAGGAGTCCATCATATTTCTATCCTGTTTCTGAAATACACATTGAAATTTCTCTTTCTGTCCAAAAATATTAGATATGTGTCTGTGTTTTCTTAATATTTTTATAAATTTCAAAGGTTATGGTACACCTTTAGAAATGGTCTTTGCAAACATATTAATGTGTTTTAATAGCAAAATAATTCAAATGAGAGAGCTTTTTACAAAGAAGTATGAAGTCACCTTTGGAAATTCTTTCTGTTCAGTCAGCACTAATTCTGATTTTAATCTCTCTTTTAATCCTTTGAATTACTAGTATTATGCTTCTCTGCAAGTTAGTTTCCTTTTGTGTGTACATCTTTTTAATATGAATTTGTTATTACTGCTGATTTTCATGTAACTTTTCTCTTTTAGACATTCAGTATGCCTAAAATTTCAGGCAAAAATTGAATATTTTGGAGACTCATGTTCATGATATGAAAATAAAATTTAAGATATTTAATCCAGAAGAGTATTTTCTAAGGGAGATAAAATACCATGTTGTCATCTTTGCCTTCTCATTCTTAAAAAAGTTCAGACTCAAGAATGCAGTTAGGAGTGAGTCTAGACTATACACTTCCAGCTCTTCAGGACCAGGAAGGAGCCTGTTTTCACTCTGTCTATCCTGAGGCACAATTTTTAAGAGAGAACTAGATCATTAACACATCTCAAAAGGTTACCTAAAGATGGGAAATCACAGATCTAGGGCAGGTTTAGCAAATAATTATTGTTCTCTGGTTTTCCTCAAAGTTCTATGTCAAGCTGACTGGTGTGCAGGTGAGTTGAGTGTATAGAGTATCACAAGACTCAAGACATAGCTGTAATTGAATACTGAGCACGGTAGATCTGTATAATTGTCCTCAGAAATTTACAGATCTCAGAAATCTATAGATCAAATCTATAGTATCACTCTCAGAAAATGCAGCATAGTTGATACTTTAGCTGAAGGGAATTACACCTGAATTGCCCAAAACCAAAGTTTAGTACTTTCCTCTCTTTTGACCTTAGTCTGGATTTCAGAGCTGAGGTGATTTTCCATGCTGGCAGGAAGACAGAGATGGTGGCATTGTTGAAATTTGTCTTCTGACTTAACTCTCCAAAGAGGTCAAGGAACTGAATGACTGTCTCTGACAGGGTCCAATGGCATTCTGTGAGAAAAAATGGTATTTAAGTCCTCGAAGAAGAATCATGTCAGAGCTTCTTAATTCTCCTTCAGGCCCTGTGGCATTAACAAACAGCTCACAGCAACTCGGGTTATGGCTGGTTCATGGTGATGTGAAGTTCTATTTATTAGCTGTTCATTTTGGCCATTGCAGAGAAACATTTGCTGAATGGAGAAGTATTTTTATCCAGACACAATTATTTTAGCAAAACGTTAATAATGAAAAATCACAGGAGATTGGAGCTGCACTACTTAAACATACTGACATTATGTAATGCTAATCACATTATTTTCTAGGCTAATGCTATTATATCAGAGCATATCTAATCTGTGCAATTGGAAAGTTGCTATTTATTTATCATTTGCACCAAAGCCTGAAGAAAAACTGAAAAAAATCTACAAGATTAATTCAGATTCACAAGAAACAAACTACGCATTCTCTACTAAATCAAAGGAAGACATTTTGGAGCTGTTCAAACTTACATAAACAGAAATTATGAAGAGCAGTAATAGAGAATGCTGCACTTATTCAGAAAAGGCCTTTACATTATTTCAAAAATTAGTAATTAAAATCTTCGTGATAGAAAGCAAACAGGTCCATCATGGGTTGCCTCTTAGCTGCTAAGTTCCCTATTTAGTCATGGACAGAAGGTTTCCTGTTTAGTTATGGACTGTTTTGATTTGTTCTGTGAGTCTTTCAGGGATGGCTGCCCCCATGAAAAGTACCCCATGATTTCCTTGGTACCACTAGCATTGTCCTTCACTGCAGATACAGAAATATCTGGGCATCAGCAAAGGACACTGACACAAGCTGGATGGTTGCATAAACTCTCTAGGGCTCAGGTCTCAGCAACTTTCTCCCCTCAGTGTCAGTAACCATCAGGCTTGACCCTGTATGCACTTTTGGAGGGGAACCACCCCAGACTTAATTTGGCCATGCCTGAAGAAATTACATCACAATTTTAATCAAGCTGTTAAGGCATGTCCAAAAAGTCTTTCAAATCTGGCAAACTCAGATTTGGAGGAAGCACTGGATAGAGAACTTAGAGAAGAGTTATTTTTTTCACTGGATTGTCAGTAAAACAGAGCACTAAAGTTCCAATAAATCTTAAAATGACATTGAAATTCTGCTTCCACTGTTCTGGTTTGCATAGCCTTTTAGGCCTCAAAGGCCACGGCAGTTGCTATATTTGAATATAAGTTCAAGTAAACAAAGTAAAACATATAAATATTTTAGAATCAACAGGGATATGGTGAATGGAGGAAAATAATTTTCTTCACTTCCTATGTACCACATGAGAGTTTTCTCAAATTAGACCTTTACAACCATATGGTTACATAAAAAATAGTTATAGATCATTAATAGTACCCATACTATATGTGAGACAGAATCGTGCTTTTTCTAATACCTTTTGTCCTGTTCCTTATGTCTACTTTTGAATGAGTTTTCAAAATATAGAACAGTTGGTCATGACTAATAATCCTAAAGATGCACACAGAGTTATTCATTTTATGCCCTCTTGGTAATTTAGAAAGACATCAGCTAAAAAAAAATTAAAAAAGGAGAAATCTGAAAAAAAAAAAAGGAAAACAAGGAAACACTGTTTTCTAAAATTTTCATGGCTTGCAAAGCTTACTAGCAGACAGACAGACAACTATTCCTTCTGAAAACAAATAGCTTTAATCTGAATTTAAATACTCAACTAAATGTTGATTTAATTGCATGTACATAATATAATTGAAGTATATTACACAGTCTTTTGTTATTCATTATCATAATAAGCAAAAGTGTTTTAACTATGCAAATCAAATGTAGTTCAATATAATCAACTTAAAATATAACAAAGAAGTCAGTGTGGCTCCCTTTTTCATAACAAGTGCCCTTCCTTTTCATTGGAAAATAGAAAATATACTAAACACACATATTTATACTGCTTCATTAAATTACTTAGTAACATTCTAAAACCTATAAGTGAATAAAAATGACAAAGGTGGTATAAAAATATATATTTTTTATATTATGATTAAAATCTAAGAATGACTACATGAGACTTGGTCCCAATTCTGTTAAATCTCCTTTAACAGAAGAAGTCCCATTCAGAAACAGGTAACCTAAGCTATTGGTGTATAAACTTCAGATTTATGCTGGTTCATAAATTTATGAGAAAAATTATCATTTTCCCAAATTACATAATTTAAAATTTATAACTATATAAAATATAAAGTATGCATGATGTTGACTTCGTTATAACTTTTTAATTTAAACCTAAGTGTTGTTGTGATCTCAGATTTTTTCCGTGTTGCTACTTGTAACAAACAAAAGCTACTACCTCCCACAAACAAATAAACAGATGAACTTCTCAATCCATCAGCAATGAGAACTCAACATCGAAGCCCTAAGCCAGATTCCAGGAATGGGGAACTAGGCATTCATACAGTTAATTGAAGGTTTGTGGGAAAATATTTTAATTTTCATGTGAATGGACTGGTGATTGTAGTGGGTTTACCTGGCTGGACACCAGGTGCCCACCAAAGCCTTTATATCTCTCTCCTCCGCAACTGGGCATGGGAGAGAAAATGTAATGAAAGACTTGTGGGTTGGGATAAGGACAGGGAAAGATCACTAACCAATTACTGTCACAGTAAAAACAGACTCAAATTGAATAAATTAATTTAATTTATAATCATTCAAATTAGAGAATGATAATGAGAAGTAAGCCCAAGTCTTGAAAACACCTTCTGCCTGCGCTTTCTTTTTTCCCAGCTTAACTTTATTCCTGGTTCTCTACGTCCTCCCCTCATCAGTGCAAAGAGAAGGGGTACACCTTGTCTCTGTCCTTGCTTCCTCCTCAGCGGGAGAACCCCTTACACCCTTCCCCTGCTCTGGTATGGGTTCCTTCCCACAAGAGACAGTCCCCTACAGACTTCTCCAATGTGAGTCCTTCCCCTGGGTTGTAGTTCTTCATGAGCTGCCCCAGCGTGGGTCCCTCTCATTGGAATCAGTCCTTCAGACTGCTCCAGTGTGGGCTCCCGACACAACCACGAGTCCTGCCAGCAAGCCTCCTTGGGAGCAGACTTCTCTCTCCACAGGTCCACTGGTCCTTCAAGGACCTTGCCCCAGCATGGGCTTCTCACAGGGTCACAGCCTCCTTCAGGCATTCACCTGCACCAGCGTGGGGTCCTTCAGAGGTTGCAAGCGACTATTGGCTCTCCTGGGGATCTCCAAAGGCTGCAGGGGCACATCCTGTCTCACCGTGGGCTGCACCACAGGCTGCAGGGGAATCTCAGCTCTGGCACTGGGAGCACCTCCTTCCAGTCCTTCTTATACACTGACGTTGGTGTCTGCAGGGCTGCTTCTCTCCCATATTGTCACTCATCTCTTCTCTGACCACACTTGCTTCTGCCCAATAAGATTTTTCCCCTTTTTAAATCTGCTGTCCCAGAGGTACCATCGCCATTGCTGTGGTCTCAGCCTTGGCTGCTGGCAGATCCAGCTGGGAGCCGGGTGGCCCTTCTTATACACTGACGTTGGTGTGACATGGACAAAGTTTCTAGCAGCTTCTCACAGAAGCCATCCCTGTAGCTCTCCCACTGCCAAAACCTTGTCACCCAAACCTGATAAACAATTCTTCATTATCTGAGAATATAATGATTCATTTCAGCAGGATGTTCTTTGTTTTCCTATATATCATGTAGGGAGCATTAATTAAACTATGTTCTTTAAGACTCCAGTTAATTGGAAACAATGAAAAAAGTATTTTTTTAAATGTAATTTCTTTTTCTCTGTTGTTATCCATCATGTCTCTGTTTATTTTCTCACCTTTCCTGCTTCTTTTAATCTACCCTCAAAGTGATTTCTTATTCCTTCACTCTATCTGAGCAAGGGGAGAAATCAACAGCACTGTCAGTTTATTATATAAAATTGCCCAAATCCTTTGAAAAATCCTATTCATGTTTTAAATACCTTGGCACTCACTGGATTGATTTTATTGTTATTTTAATTTACACAGGTTATTAAGCTATTTCTGTCACAGAAAGGGCTTTCCACAGCCAAGCAGCCACACGACACTGGGGGTCTGTCTCCACAGTGACACCTACGGGGTGGCCCTGACTTTATGTCACTCTCATTGCTGGGGTTGTGCTTACTACATTATTCTAGCAGTTATTTATTTAATCACTTTGGATTCTTGCTACCACCCATTGATGCCTCCGATAATAACATGAAAACAGTAAGTGTTAAATCCAAGAAAGTAAGCAAGCATATTTTCAAAGTCTTTCTTTGGCCAAAAGAAGAGAGGCTTACGACTTGCAGTGCTTCCTGTCACATTTTGGCTAGAATATGGCAAAAGGCAGCCAAGATTTTTCATATGGGATATTATAATTAGATGCTAATTACATTCCACTAATTACATTTGACTAGGCACCCAAGGATGATTCATGTTTAATGATTCTGTGGGCATCCTCACTGTGACGTGTTTTTCCAGATTCTTTTAAACCATTCTCATAGTCATGAATATGCATAACTATGTTCAACGTGTGCTTTTATAATTAATCAATAGACTGAAATCATAAGAAAGTTGATAAAAACTGTCACAATTTAGCATTTTTTTTAGAAAAACATAGGTATATGTGATCTCTAATCACATATGACACACATATGACACATAGGACAACACATGCTAGAAGCAAAGATAGTCCATTCACACCTGGGAAAAAACAGGTCTGTGGTGTATGAGACAATACCTAAAATTCATCTGGCAAGTTAACAGGCAAAAGAATTCCTGTCTGGGTTATAAAAATTTGAAGTTTTTCTACTCAGTTAAATGCTCATACGTCTATATGTTTGATTTGTTTTTATTTTCATTTTACTGATTATTTTCAAAATTTCTCTATCAGCACCTACCCTTTCAATTTATCTGTTTAGCAAGAACGATGTACTTCTTGAAGCCTATATTGAGATGAAATCTCAATAACTTCATTTAGACTTTCTAATAGGAAATGACTCATTTCACTTTTACGATAGAGTGCAGAAGACCTGGATGCCTTTCCTGGGTCCCCCGAAACTTCGAGGAGAGCTCAGGCAGTTACCGATTGTGTATGCTGCTGTTGGTCACCTCTGCTATCCAGAGAACACTTCTGATGGGCCAGACCTTGAATTGCAGGGAATGCAAACTGCTGCCTCTCTAAAGAAAAGGCTCTCATTATCTTGGTTTGTTAAGCTCTTGCTTACATGTTTTTGCTGTCTCTGTCTCCTCTTCAAATTATTCTCTCATTTCTCTCTATGTAGTAGAACAACTTCAACAGCCCCCTAATTTGCCTTTCACCCTGACCACTACACCCCAAAGAGCACATATGGAGTAAATTAACTCATTCTTTCATGAATGAGAAAAGAGATGAATGAGAGAATTTTCAGAATAAGAAGGGAATTGACCTCCCACTACTTTCCAACCAAAGTAGACTGAGGAACAGAAGACTAGTTTTTCAGCTGTTTTCTGCCAACAAAACCAACAAGTTTCTTTTTCTTCCTTCAGTTTCCCTTCTGCGGCTGTCTTGCTCACCTCACGCTTGACAAGAAGCATTTAGTTGCCTGACTGCTGCGGCTGGAGCCAGCGCCTCTCAACACCTCAGAGCAAGCACCCAGGGACTGCTGCTGCACATCACCATTTCCTCTGGGAAACTGCACCTCATTCCTGAACACTCTCTTAGACCTGTGCTCTTTTATCTGTATCACTTTCACAGGTTTATAGGTAAGAATAACCCATCCTCCTCCTTTGTACCAATAATGAAAGTAGATTTTTGCTGAGTGTCGGTATCAAATGCAGGTCTGAACTTACTGTTTGAAAGTCTGTGAACAAAGGAGAAGAGATCAAGCTGCTAAATGTGCAGTGAGGTACTGTACTTCTCACATTCCAAAAAAAAAAAAAAAGAAGAAGTGTGAGCTAGATAAAATGATAGCTGCTTGCAATAAATCCACATATACAAAATGGAAAAAAGTAAAAGTAACATTTAGTTTTCACTGTGCAGTAGATTGATCATGTTCACATGCAACTGATCATGTTGTCTCAGGGTGGAAACCTTCATAAAAATCTTAATTTAAAAAAAGCGCAAACCAACCAACAAACCAACAAAGAGCTACAAAAACCCAATCCAAAGCTTTTGATAAATTCATAGTATTTGTATATAAGTATTAGTATTAATATTTGTTTGCATTTTTAAACTTTGAGAAATTTGAGACAAAAAGTTTAGACAAAAATACTGCAGCATGTATAACTTCAGTTAATAGCCATTAAAGAGGAAAGAGAGACAATTATTGCTGAGAAGGAACAACTCTGAGATATATATCACTCTGAGGTGATTCCATGATCACGTGATCTTCTACAACTGTGTATGAAGAAGAAAGTATTTGAGATCAGAACTAGATACCTCATTATTTCAGCTATCTCCAGCCTACTAGAGATGCCAAGGACTGCAAACCAAGGAAAACATTTAGATATTTGATATTGACTCAACAGGGTTTTAAATAATCTGCAATACTGTATATGAATACTACTTACAGGAAAATGTTCAATATTTACCACAGGTAGCAATTTGTTTGATATACAATTGTATATCAAACAAATGTTGCTTTACTGAAATGTTGCATCCAGCTCTGCATTAGCAGCACAGAACACAACATACATTCTCATCAGGCTTTTATTAAAATTCATTAAATATAAACAATATTTTAAAATGTTTTCTTTTGTTTTGTTTCCTTTCCCTCTCTGCCTTACTCCCTGCTTCAAGGTGGATAAAGCTATTACATTTATTCTAACAGATTTGAATTCCCCTTAAGGCTTTTAGTGACTAAAAATTGTTACAGTATTCTGGCTGTGTTCAAGTCAGATTAATAGCTTGGAGTCTCTGGGAAGAAGACCAAAAATATAAATTGTAATCAATTAACATTTATTACAGACAGCTTGTGGCTGCATAAATTTCCACTACATATTAGACAAGTTAATATTTTTTCCTCTTTTTGAACTGCTTTATCATAATCTTGATAAAATCCACTTAAAACCTGATTTTTTATAAAGATATGACACTAAATTTACCATGGTATAAATATTATATTAATTATGTGAAATAAAACATAGCATAAAAGGTAGAGGTGTGAGGAAAGTGCATATATTGGGCTTCTCAAATCTCATGAGGGCTTATGATCTCTTATAATACACACAGTCCAAATATGAACCTATGCAATATTGTCCCAGACATATATGAAAGAGTCTGTTTTCTTTTACATTCGTTCTCAATTAATTATATATTGACTCAAGTAATGCATGTGTTTGGCTGTCATTTGGTGTGCAATGATGAATCAAATTTTTCATCAGCTGCAAATGCAAATGAACAACAAATAACATATATATAAATAATTATAACTAAGTGTAACAGGGATCTTGATACCACCCTGGGCTCAAACAAGATCTGATTCTGAATGCCTACATTGGAGACATTCCTTTGAGCTCAATATTTGCTTAACTTTCACAGCAAATATTTCATTGACTAATTGCTTTCAGATATGACATTACACAAATTTAAAAAAAGAAAAAGGAAAAAGAGCAAGTCTGTTATTTGGAACAAAACCTCAACAAAAGACCTCCTAAATCTCTAAATTATAATGTATAAAATGTGCTTTAGTTATTAGAAAACAGTAATCATATATTTGTTTGGAATGCACACTTCACTCCTTTGATTACAATTCATTAGGGAAGATATATGCCTGTTTTAAAGCAAATTTAATACATAAATTTTATGTTCAATTAGCTATCAAACATGCTGTAAAAGTGCCTTGTACTCAAGGAAATACTAAGGGATTTTTTTTGTTGCTGTTTTTTATTTTTTTTAATCAGTTATTTGCAAATTTCTCTTTCCTCACTTTGAAGGGTTTCTTTTTTCAAGGTAATTAAGAAACAAACTGGATGAAATCCCATGCTTGTAAAATATGCTTAAGATCCATTGATTTTACTGAGTTACAACAATTTACACAAGTGGAAGACACGACCCTTTCTGATTTATTTTGGCAAAGAAAAGTCTTTCCTTTTTTGGCACTAGAGATGTTCTGCTATCACCAGTTACTAAATCTCTAGCAGTATTTGTGTGAATACAAGTGAACATGCACTCATAGCTGACAGCCCAAATAATTCAATAGTGACTTCTGTAGAAATTTTTAACTTTCAAACTTTCATGTAAGTAAAAATTTAACAGTGATATTTAGAGATGGATCTATAGTGATACAGGTCAATAGTGAATTCTTTCTCATTATTTTTTTATTTTTAAACATGGTCCAAAAAGATAAGCGTATTTTGCAAGAAATTTAAAGAAATACACTCCTTTGTTTATACTCCTAATTGCAATGTATTTTATTTTGCCACTGAATAAAACTTAATTGTCATTCTCACCTTTTGTCCAGAAAAGAAAAAAATAAATACAACAATTGTCCAGTTGTCTTTTCTTAGAATGTGGCTTTTCATATATATTTGGGCTGCAGAGAAGTGATGAACACTCCCACACTTCTGCTTTGGCACTGAGATTTGAAGCCCCTCAGGAGCAGGTGCTCCCTGATGTACATCTCAAAGCTCTTGAGGGTGTGTGACAGTGATAGCTCAGGTTGCCCCCAGCAGATTTCATGTAGTTTGAATAGGAGGCAGGTCACAGCCAGGAACTCTTCTGGGAGTATTCCCAGCACACTCTTTATGATTAGTTGTCTCTACACAGTTCAGCCCTGAGTCTTTTCCAAGAATTAAAAAGATGAAGAGGAGTTCTCACTAGACTCTATTTTCTATCTGGTTTGAGGTGGTTTTGCTTACCGCTTCTTACATGAAAGCAGCACTCAATTTAAAATATAACGACAGTAAATCAGAAGCTCTTATATATTTAATATACAAAATAAACATGACAGAAGTATCTTCTTGAAACGTTAGAGACTTGTTTTGTTAGAAGATAGTCAGAAAATATACCATGAAAGATCTGTTTTCCTAAGAGTCTGAAGTCACCTTACACAGAAAGAAACATTACTACAGCATTCTTAAGCTATGTCTACACCATAAACTAAGAAGAAACAAAGATTAAAATTGTCCATCATTCTTGCTGGCAGAGTCTTGTCTTCGGCCAGTTAGCAATTTGTCAGACAGCATCAGTGTAAAGACTGGGAAAGATAATAGGCCAGGAATTATTTTGGGGAGAGTTGCCTGTTAATTTCTGTGTATCTAAGGAGCTCAGCAAAGATGCTGAAGATCTTTACTTCAATTTAAGAGGCCAAAGAGCAATTCAATAAATAGACTGAACTTATCTTTATCAGCTTACAAATATAAATACAAAATTTACAAACACTGAATAGTAAATAATATGTCCCATAATAACTAGACATCTTATTCTGGATTTTTATTTATATCTTCATTTCTAGTCTTCACCTTTCTCTTCAACATGTAGTGGTACACAACCCTAAACACTGCCAGAGAACATGAGGAATCTAGGATCTAATCAGGACTAGCTTTGGAAACACAAATGGTCATTCTAACCAAGTAAGCTGTCAAAGGCTGCTTCATTGTTTACACTCCATGGTCAAAGTAAGTGGAGCCCAAAGCTGCCATTTTTGACATGACACTGACTATAGAAATGATTACGCTTTAAGTACATGAAGTTTGTCTGAACTTGAATATGTTAGAGACATCTTTATCCTTCCAAACCACTCCGTCATCTTCTATTTATTAATGGAATACCAATTCACCAATATTCCCTTTCACTTTAGGTTATAGTAACTGAATCCAATGTGCCACAAAAGAACTATTTAATAGTATTAGAATACTAAAATTTTAGATTGAAATTGTTGACTATATGCTCAAAGTTGAGATGCTATGAGTGGTTTAAAAGGTTATTTAGGTATGAACAACTTGCATAGAAGCAGTGCAAGCCAACAGTTATGACACTGGAAATATATTTAGATTAAGGTCTATATTTATTTCTCCTATTGAGAAGAAAGCTTGTACTTTGGAAAATGTTGAAAAAGGTCATGAAGGCTTTTGCTTAATGCAGTTGCCATTTTCAGTAGAAATTTTATGATTATTTTTTCCTTTCCTAAATGTGTGCTTAATACACTTGAAAGGTGATAGACTGACAGCAGTAGAAATTGCTCAGTATCTACTAGGGATATAGGAATGGTACTCTTTGATGAGCAAAGTGACTTCTGTTTCCTCATGTTTACTCTTGCCAGTACTATCTTCAACACATCTACTTTCCTGCAAGATTTTTGCAAGCTGGAATAACCCCACTGACACCAGTTAAAGGTATAAATAAGCGTAAACAATTGTAAGATGTGTGTTCAGTTTATTTTAATTTTTCTTCCTTCAATAGGTTTGTAATGAAAAAAGTTGACCTTGATAAGGAAGACTTCAGCCCATATGTTCCATTCTTCTGGACAGATAAGCTTTCAAATATAAACCATATTAAACTAATTTTAAAAAAGCCCTTCAAATAAGAAAACAGATATTTTTGATCTGGTTATTTGGGAGTTTTGTTTTGTTGATTGGCTGGGTTTTTCAAATGCAATGAAATATGGGCAAGGGATGGAAGGAAAGACAAGAACAAACTGCAGAACAGACATTTTCTCAATAAGAACATTGTACCCAAAAAGGTAAAAGAAAAGCAAATTAACTTTATTGTTTACAAGTAAGAATAACTGTTTCATTAACTACATTCTATTATCTACAGACAATTCTTTTATCTTAAAATTATGCATTGTCTGAGCAGGAATATCTCTTTTGTGGGTGAAGAGCGCATACACCTCACACAAGTTTGTAGAGTCATAGAAGCTTCCTAAACTCTTTTAAAGGAAGTTTGTATTGTTTTGTTGGGTTTTTTTAGTTTGTTTTTGTTTTTGTTTTTGTTTTCGTTTTTGGTTTTGTATTGTTTTTTTTTGTTTTTGGGGTTTTCTTGGGGTTTTTTTGTTTTTTTTTTTTTCTTTTAAATCCTTAAAATAGTCCTGTTATAAAAATGAAAGTGCTGAAAGTTCAAATGGCTTGACTGTATATTTTTGCTTGCCCCTGAATCTGAGGCAAAGGCATACGGATCTGATTTCCTTAACCTGTTTATTCTGAAGAGCCTTATGTTTGATAGCGCAATTTTTCTGTAACTTTGTCATTGCTATTTCATAATCTCCTTTGATATTTAATTTTTATTTATTTGACACAATTTTCCAAAGTTACCTTGAATAACAAAAAAAATTAAGAGAAGCTTGGGGGTTTGGGCCTTATTGAAGTTTTTTGCAGTTCTCGACAGCAGATGATTGGATGAGTAGAAAAATTTTAAAGACAATCAACTACAAAAAAAATTTCCTTAAGAATGAAATTTCATAGTGTCTTAAATTTACATAGGTCCATCAATTTCAGCTGTTTAGGTTTGTAACTTTGAAAACCTTGGACATTCACTTAAATCATACAGACTTTGGAGTTAGCTGTCCCAAAGCAAAAGAATCTAACTTTTTATTTACCAACCACAGCAGCGGGTACATCTGGGAAGATATGCAGCCTTATTCTCAAGTTTTGTTCTCGTCCAGATTCTTATTTTGCTGTCTCATTGTCTTACAGCTGGTCTGAGACAGCATAAGCAAATTCTAATATATTATTTCTAGTTCCATCTGACTTGATTGAAATCTAGATCGATCCTAAACTATCTGAACTAATGTTAATGAAGAGCTTGAATGTCCTTTTTATATATATTACTACTAAAAAAACCAAACCCACACCAAAAACGTAGCAAAAAGCATTCTTCTCAATACATTAAAAAATACCTATAAATAAAACTGTATTTACACAGTTGTCTAAGAAGTTGTTTTACACTTTAGTTTTTTCGAATTAGACAAGTATCAAAACAGAATGATTAAATAGTGTTATAAAAGCAGGTAGTCCTGCTTTTTAAAGCCTTTTGATCTCTTTGAATGTTGAAAAACTTTTTAAGAAAGGTGTGATAAATTTCCATACCGAGTATGACTATACAGTATCTTTTCCTTTAAAGAAAGCTTTGAATTAGAAAGGAAGCTTTCAATGGAAAAAAAAAAAGAAAAAAAAGAAAAAAAAGTCCTTCTTCTAAAAAGAAATACAAAAAATAACCCCACAAAACCTCCAAAACGACAACAACAAAAATATTCTTAAACTAGGATAAGAAAATCAAAACCCAAAAGAAGGGAAAAGGGAAAAGACACGTTAACAGTAACGACAAGAGTTTCCATTGTGGAAGTTCCTTGGATTATGACCTGTTCAACTCTCAGGCTTGCTAGAGGAAGAGTCCTTGGCCTACAAAGAATCTCTGTACAACAAGGCAACTGAATATGCACAGAGGACTGTATATTTTAAATAAGATCTTTGTACAAGTAGACAAGGAGAAGTATTGTTTCATTAACTCATATATGCCTTTTTTAAATATATGGAGTTTCTTTGTGTGTTTGGGTTATTTATAATAAAAAGATTTTTCTGCATTTTATCTTTTGATAGCTGAGACAGGTAGCATCAAGGCAGTCCGTAATCAGAGATGCCATTCCTAATGAGAAAACTGGGATCCCTCAAAAAAAAAAATCTATTCCCTGGAAAAATGCACAGAGACCCTCAAAGAGGCATCAGGTTTTATTTTGTTGGCAGAGAATAATGTTTCATACGGATAAGGACAGCTAGGAAAGCATCTTTGAATCTTTACTGGGGGAACATGTCTCTGTCTGAGGGGACTAGAGGTTATAAGTAAGATCTATATTTGATATTTCTGCCAGCATTCAGAACAGCCTTCAGCTCTCCAAAAGCCAGACAGGGCATTGACTCACCCAAGATGCTTTCAGGCTCACTACTCTGGAGGTGATGAAATGAGGGGGAAACTAGAAAGTTGTGTGGGAGCTGTAGAAGGAAAAATGGCAGTAACATCAATAAGATTATGCCACATGATGTAGTAAAGAAGAGGGTGTTTTTATGACTAAATGCGTGTGTGACTTACATGTTTTATAACTCTTAATTACTCAATAAATTACCATATACTTTATTTATACAGAAAGGAAGCAGAAGAATAAATAGCAGGAGATCCAAAACCAAGCAGTCAAGATTACATAAAAAACACATTCAGGATTTTGACTATAGTCTGGCCAGAAAATGTCAGGACATGGAAATATTTGGGAATAATGATATAGTTAAAAAATCAAAGTATTATATTTCCTCAGGCAGCCCTAAATTAGGTGAGGTTGCAATTAAGGATATATATGTGCACTTGTGGGCTAGCAAGATCCAGGCACATTTTTTAAATTTGATTTTGACCTCAGTGAAATTATTATCTTTTTCAAATTATTATACTGTCACTGGCTAGTGTTGAAATTAAAGGTCTGTCAACCTTGCCATTATAAATGCTGATATTTAGGAGTTTATAACTCAGCTGTAAAAATTTCCTTCAGGCTCAAAGTTGGCAGCAAAGGCTATAAACCAGACCTGATTTTTCCTCCCACAAAAACCATTAAAGAGTATGTTTGGACTAAATCTGAGGATATTGGAGCAAACAAAATATAGGCATTAAGTACTTTTTTGATACTTTTTATGTCTTGCATAAAACTCAAAACCACCTTTTATCACATTGTTTTATATACTTTTTTTTTCTTTTTAGTTGAGTTTAATGCTCATAAGAGATGCCAAATTGACATACCTGAAAGGTGAAATCTTTCATTTACTTGCAAAGCAATTATTTTACAGGCAATTCCAATTTGAACATCTCTACAAATATATCTTTATCTTCTAGTAGCCTCTGGGATCATGAATTTTTAGTGACAAAAAAAGCAGACTAACAGCGGATTATTTATAGCAGCATTAATAACAATAATAAAAATAGTAACGATGCAGATTATATCAAATTAACATAGCAAAATAGTCCCCAGCTTGAAATATTTACAATACTGTGATGTAGAGCTAGAATATTTTTACTCCTCCACTACTTTAGGCACTACATAATTTTTTACCTTTCACAATCATATTGATTTTTTTAAAAGGTGTTTTGTTTGTTTGTTTATAATTTGTGTCTGCACTTCTTGGAAAATAATTTCAAAGACCTGTTGTGTTATGAAAGCCTTTTACTTATTTCCAGCTATTCATGTTCATAGTTCATATCCATTTTTATGTAGCAAATTTATCTTTGGCATTAAAATGTCTAGTGCAGTTATAGAGACTGATTGTACTTCTTTCAGACCGAAGTTTGAGTGAGCTAATCATGTCAGGATCTTTACTCTATCCTGGTTTCATAATTTCACTGGCCTATGATCATCATTGCAGAAAAGGATAAATGAAAAGGCTTTAAATTAGGAATAGGAAATGACACAACTGAGGGAATGAATAATGGGATTCTTTGTTGTCACTGGTGTGTGTTGAAGGTAAGATGGCATATGTTGTCCATTCAAAAGCAAGGAAAAAATAAATTCAATAACAACAAGGCAGTTTCAAAATGAGTAAAATAAGTCCTTGTAGCTGTGGAAGTTACTGCTAGAGAAGACTTCATAGTTAAAATGTATATGAAATGAAAAGTAGCAGGAAAGTTACTAAAAATAATCCACTGAGGCCTCTTGCATAAAAGAATATAGTATTGTCACAAATTCAGAGAATATTCTGGGTTGGAAGGGACCCATCACATCCAGCTCTTAGGTGAATGGCCCATACAGGGATTGAACACACAACCTTGGTGTTATAAGCACCATGCTCTGACCAACTGAGTCAATCTCGGGGTCAGCCCAGGAGATTCCTAACCCACAATTTGTGAGAGGCTGGGAAAGAATTTATGGTAAGTGTTACTACATAACTCTCCATTTTATATTCTCTGTCCTAGAAAGCCTTAAGAAACTAGAAGTAAGAGTGTGTGTGCGTGTGTGTGTGAAAGAAAGAAGACGGAAGTGAGTCATAAGTTTTGTGTAGAGGTATACAGTGCCCAACAATGCTCCTACTACTTGAAAGAGAATTTTCAATTCTTATTTCCATATTTGGAATAGTTTTGCTTGTAGTTCATGTTGCACTGAAGTGATTTTCAGGGTATTTACTTTGTTTCATCTGTATTTACAGAAAAACACATTTCCCTCAAAAGAGCAGCATTAAATGTTTGTGCCAGAAAATGATACTTTCATGCTTTCTTACATACTGATAATAGTCCACAGGGCATTTAAGAACTTAAACATTATTATTGACTATCCAGAGAAATAGTACATGTTCGTTTTGTATTTCTATTTTAAGCACTATTTCTTCAAACATATAAATAAAATAAAAATAAATATTAAAATTATACATTATGAACTTGCATATCAGTGCAGAAGTAAGAAAACCAAATATTAGTGCTAGAAACATACACATATTTCACCTCATTACAGCAAGATCTTCTCTTGCATACATAACATATAATGAGACAAGTTAAAAATAATCCTTGTATCTTACTTTTGAATTTCATCTCCTTTCCAAGCAAAAATTTGTTCAAATAGATTTTGTGAAGCTTAATGCAAGACTGGATGTTATGCTACATTACTTACCTTTAATTTGCTTGCAAATCGCTGCTCAGCTGCAGAAGTCAGGATTAGTCAGAAACAAGCTTTCCTCTTTTATGATGCTAAATATTATGGAAAACTATTGAGAAATCTAAACACTTCCACATTCAGATTAAGACTTCCAGGACTGACTGGCTTCTGGCAGAGCAGCAGCTTCATAACCCTTAGAACAGTGGACTGTTCAAGATTTTCAAAGTATCAAGGTTTCCAGTGAAACAGCAAGAAGGCCTGAGTTCACTTCTATCCTGAAGGTGTCACCAGTTTCAGAACAGTCAGGCTAGCAGGAAAATTTGCAAATTTGCAAAGTTTCTGCTGAAAGATATAAGCGACATTGGTATCTATAATGTCCCTCAAACAACCTCTGGTTTTAAACATCTACCATCTTAACAGAAAGCTGCTAATTCTGGACCTTGCTAGTTATCTTTGCTGCACAGGAGGTGCGAATGGAACTAACAGAAAGTCAACAGCTTCCATGGCTTTGCCATGCATTTTTGTTCTTTTTTTTTTTTTTTTTTTTTAACAAAGACAAAAGCTTTTACAGGAATTTGTGGGGGAAAAAAAAAAACAAAAAACCCAACAAAAAACCCAAAACAGCGTTGAACAGTTTCTCCTCACTTGTAGCAGGAAACAAATCCTTACAGTCTTACTTATCCTGCCTGTTTTTCTTATTCTCTTCTTCCGATGTCTCTGATTACGTCTGTTGGAGACTTATTCTGTTATTTCTCAGGTGTAAGAAACCATTGTGTGGCAATAGTCATCAGAATCAACACTAAAAAGGCTTCCATTCTGTTGAAGTATTATTCTTTGAACTACATTCTGTTTAAGTTTCCAGCCAACAGTAATAGTGAATATCAACCTCATAGGATAGATTTTATGTTAGCACTTTACATGAAGGGTTATACAGCTATAACTTAAGTATTATATGATGGAATTTAATTAGGTCAGATATGAAGTGATAATATTAAAATAGTAAGTCGTACTCATCATGAAGAAAAGTTCCTCGCTTTATAGCTGAAATATTTATGGGTGCTCTTGGAAACTTTAATGTTGGCAAGCATTTCCTAAAGAACACTCTATAACTCAAACTATGTAAAAGAAGAACTTATGTACCTTGGCTGTGAATTTCAGCTGACTCTTCTCAGAAAAGAATCAACAAAACTTAGAAGGAGTCTGATACATTGGGTGTTAAAGACAAAAAAAAAAAAAAAAAATAGAGGTTGATTTTATAAGAAATACCATGATTTTCAGTGAAATCTTTCACAAAATATAGTAACTATATGAGAAGGTCCCTTCATTCTCAAAAGACTGCATATCTGAGCCATCTGAACCTCTCAAGTTAATTTTACCTATCTGAAAGTCACTAATATAGCTTCATCCCTTTGCTTAGTGTGAACTTTAAGATTTTGAAGAATATTGGGTTATTGCAAGGTGTACAGGTTGTCTCAGTCAGTGGTTACCAGGAAACGGCTTTCTTGCCTTTGTTATGAAGTAGCAACTGGTCAAGTAAAAACAGTGGATACAAATTCTGGAACTGATCAGGAGGGACCTGAAATATTCTACCCATCTTATTTATTCTAAGAACTCACTATCTGGAAGTATTAGTGAAAACGTTTTCTTGTTTCCAAAAGATTATAATTCTCATTTTCATTCACAATTATCAAAATTACTTCTTGGTCAAAAGTTTGCTAAGTAAAAATCTTTCACAAAAAATGTAAATTTCTGCGCTTTTTTTTCATTTATATTCATTTCTTTGTACCAGTGTGTTATGTATTCATGACATATATATATATATCTGTATATTACCCAGACTTCGAAAGAAAGGTTGTATTATCTTTCTTTAAAAAAACCAAAAAAAACCAAAAAAAACAAAAAACCAAACAACTAAAAGTTGGACTATCTGTTCTAATGTCAAAGTACCTAATTTTACAAATATACTTAATTTGTTACATGGTTCCACTCGTCCAAACTTCAGATTTTTTCATCCTTAGTATACACCTCTGTAGTAACAAGTATACTGCTCCCAACTAAAATTAGATTTTGAAAGCTGAGCACCAAAATATGATCAAGTATACCATTGAAAATTTTACTTTGGAAAAACCATCAGCATCAGGCTTACAAAACATGTACAATTAGAGCAATTTGATAAGGAATTTGTTTATTCACAGCAATTTTTTTGGTAACCTTTTTTTGTAAATTGGGATAACATCCAAATTTTGAAACTGCTTGCTGAGATGAATCAAGATATCAGAAATAATTGTTTATCTTTTGCCTTTTCTAAAAGTTAATTTAGAATTTATTCAAAAAATATTGCTTAAAGTGGAGTTTATAGACATACTTTCCTTCTAATGCAATAGGTTGTTTCCTCTCAAGAAGTAGTGAAGGAGTTCTTCCACTCATTAAATCACCCAAAAAAGAACCCAGAGTCTAACAGGTAGTATCAGAAGCACTGCGTAGTATTTGCATTAGTCGGGTAAGTATGGAACATCTCTATTAAAAGTTTGATTTAAAGTTCCTAAATATCTTTTCAGACTTTGGCTCCATATGCCCAAGAAGGCTGCAGGCCCATTCCTCAGACCTTGTGACCCTCAAAAATCTGTGGTACCCATCCTCATTGAATTGCCTGGATCCTGCAATGAAAAGCCAGGTCCTACACTCCTGCTCTTCATGCAGTCTGTTCCCTGTGACTTGAGGGACATACCCAGACCTACTCAGGCAGAAGAATCACATCTCAGCAGGGAGGGTGAAGTTAAAATACAAATGAAGGAACAAAGTCGGCCTTGAGCTCCATCTGTCTCCTTATTGTTTGTACTGGGTACCTTGTCAGCTGCCTTGCCTTTCCTTTTGAGGATAAAAAGTGAATGTAGAAAGAAATGACTACCAGTGTCATGAGCCTGGAAATCTGCTTAGGTCTACTCACTGAACAAGCTGTAAATATAGCCACAGCTGTTTCTCTGGGACCTTTCTTTTACACTTAAGGCATGGAATTTGTTATTCACCATGCCTGTGCGGTTCTAGGCTGCTCATTTTTTCTCCTTCTCCTTCTCCTTCTCCTTCTTCTCCTTCTCCTTCTCCTTCTCCTTCTCCTTCTCCTTCTCCTTCTCCTTCTCCTTCTCCTTCTCCTTCTCCTTCTCCTTCTCCTTCTCCTTCTCCTTCTCCTTCTCCTTCTCCTTCTCCTTCTCCTTCTCCTTCTCCTTCTCCTTCTCCTTCTCCTTCTCCTTCTCCTTCTCCTTCTCCTTCTCCTTCTCCTTCTCCTTCTCCTTCTCCTTCTCCTTCTCCTTCTCCTTCTCCTTCTCCTTCTCCTTCTCCTTCTCCTTCTCCTTCTCCTTCTCCTTCTCCTTCTCCTTCTCCTTCTCCTTCTCCTTCTCCTTCTCCTTCTCCTTCTCCTTCTCCTTCTCCTTCTCCTTCTCCTTCTCCTTCTCCTTCTCCTTCTCCTTCTCCTTCTCCTTCTCCTTCTCCTTCTCCTTCTCCTTCTCCTTCTCCTTCTCCTTCTCCTTCTCCTTCTCCTTCTCCTTCTCCTTCTCCTTCTCCTTCTCCTTCTCCTTCTCCTTCTCCTTCTCCTTCTCCTTCTCCTTCTCCTTCTCCTTCTCCTTCTCCTTCTCCTTCTCCTTCTCCTTCTCCTTCTCCTTCTCCTTCTCCTTCTCCTTCTCCTTCTCCTTCTCCTTCTCCTTCTCCTTCTCCTTCTCCTTCTCCTTCTCCTCTTTGTTGTCATTTGTTTTACAAGTGTGAAGACTGGCCTGACTTTGAAAACATCATTTAATTACTTTATGTCTTTTAACCTGTGATTTGTGCAAAATCTATCAGAATTGTTGCTTCTGAAAATAAACACTGATTACAGCAAGTTCTACTAGAAATGGATGAAAGCTAGTGAAACTGTATCTTCTCACTTGCCATAGATGTTAGAACAGGTACACGAAACAAACTCAGCAAATATGGCTTTTGCCTTAAAAGCTTTCCAGAACTCAGAAACATGGTTTAATTTAATTTGTTCTTACAAAAAAAGCTAAATGTATTTTTCCTTTTGATAAAAGAGATGTGGTTTTGTAGCATGAAATTTGTGTATATTTTTAATTTCAGTCATTCTTATATCTTTCATAGTGTTATTACTTTTTTTTTAATTGGATACTTATTTCCTATTATGTTTCAAAAATACTCTCTCTAATTACATGTGCAAAGAATCCATTGCAGTCAGAATCTGAAGAGCTGAATAGGAAATAATTTTTTAAATGTAGTAAAGTAAACTTAATGGTTTGGCTTGAAGTCTAATTGTACATAATATTTTATTTTATTTATTTATTGACTCTTGGCAACATTCTCCTCGGACATCTGGTTTCTACTGCCAGCCCCTTGTTACAGCTCTCTCTGTGGCTTTATTATTTCACTATTTCTTTGTTTTTTAATTCCCACATTTGTCTTACTCATTCAACAAAAAACAAAAAAGAAGAAGCCTCTGTACTGAAAGTTCATTCTGAACTTGAACTGTGATCTTTAACCTGGAGCACTCGTAGAACTTCTGCTGTTTTGTCCATATCAGGACACATCCTGCAAAGGTTCTCAGCTGGGAGGTAGCAGGCTCACAGCATGACCACATACTAAGTGCAAATCTACCACAGGATGAATGTTTACTGAGGCAACAATATTAAAAAAAAAAAAAATCCTTCTCCACAAAAATCCCAACAGCCCCCACCCCGAAAAACCCCAACAAAACATACCAAATAAAAAACCCCCAAACCCCAAAACAACAAACCGACACCCCACTCCTGCCATTTCTTCCCTAATCTAGTTGCTTACATGGAGGACTTCTAAAGAATCCTTTTGCTTTATAGCTATTTTTCCTTCTTCAGGATACCTCAGCAGGAGTACAAGCATGAGAAAATCTTGGGTAAGAACAGAAGGAAACTTTGTTTGTGCTTCACAGAGGGAACAAGAGAAACACCTTCTACCAAAAACACATCCTGGCTCTGTGTATTGGGTTTCCACAGCAAAGTTTTGGTAGTGGGGGCACTGCAGGAGTGGTTTCTGTCAGAAGGCACTGAAAAACTGCCCAATGTCAGACAGAACCAGCTTCCCCCAGCCCCAGGACAGAACCCATCACGGGCCAAAGCTGGGCCAGTCAGCCCCATTGGTTGCAACTGGAATATCATATTTCAGAAAGGGTAAAAACTGCCATGGTGCAGCTAGTCAGGAGAGAGAAGTGAAAAAAAAACAGAAAACAAGCAGCCCTGAAGACACCAAGGTCAGTGAAGCCAAGAGAGGAGGCGCTCCCGGTGCTGGAGCCCCTGGTGCAGACCGTGATGAGGCAGCTGTATCCCTGCAGCCTGTGGAGGTGCAGGGTGGAGCAGAGATCCACCCATGGAGAACCCCATGCCTGAACAGGAAAATGCCTGAAGGGGGCTGTGACCCCATGGGAAGCACCTGCTGGAGCAGGCTCCTGGCAGGACCTGTGGGCCCATGGAGAGAGGAGCCTGCTCTGGAGCAGGTTTGCTGCCAGGACTTGTGACACCATGGGGGTCTCAGGCTGGAGCAGCCTGTTCCTGAGGGACTGCAGGCCTGTGGGAAGGACTTATGTTGGAGGAAGTCATGAAAGACTGTATCCCATGGGAGGGATCCCATGCTGCAGCAGAAAAAGAGTGGGAGGAGGAAGAAGCAGCAGACAAAAAACGTTAAGAACTGACTGTAACCCTCATTCTCCAGCTCCCTGTGCCACTTGGAGGGAGCAGGCAGGAGAGTTGTGAGTGCAGCTGAGCCCAGGATGATGGGCATGGGGGGAAAGGTGTTTTTAGATCTGCTCTTATTTCTCACTATCCTCATCTGCTACTGAGTGTCAATAAATTAAAATTTCTCCAAGCCGAGTCTGTTTTGCCCATGATGGTAATTGGTAAGTGATCTCTTCCTGTCTTTACTTCAACCCCTGAGCTTTCCATCATATTTTCTCCTCTGTCTTGTTGCAGTGGGTGAGAGATCGAGCTGCTTGGTGGGTACCTGGTGACCAGCCAAGGTCAACACACCACACCATTACCCAGATGGAAAAAGGGAATATACTTAAGGCATAGGCAAATTATATTGAAGTTATGCTTCCTATAGACTCAAAATAGAAATAATTTCCCCGCAATTTTTCTCCCTTATAGCTCTGTGGTTTGTTAGCATTTTTAAATGGGAAGCTGGTGGCTCTTATTTTATAGAAGCAAAGCACCTTATTTGATAGGAACAAGAAAAATAGAAATTATGAAGATTTATATTTTCAGAAAAACTAAAGCAAATCCAAAATTTATTAGGAATTATTTTTTTAAGTAGAAACTTCAAAATGTAAGCATGGAACTTACACAAAATGAGACTTAAATACAGCCAAATGAAATATCTTCTTTTTTCCTGCATCTTAATATCAAATGCTCAGCTATGGCAGAACTAGGGGTTCTCAAAAAAACTGTTTTGTAAAGTGAAATAGTGATAATGACCTAAGTAGCAGGGAAACTGTTACTTTCCTGTTAAAATAAATAGTATAGTAAAAATGTCAGTGATTTTTTTTCTGACAGAACAAAGCTACTTGTTTAATAAAAGGAAATATTCATGTTCACGTTAGAACAAATTATTTGTTGCTTAATGTGTCCCTGTGGAGATTTTATTGATTTGATTAGGGTGTAGATTATTTCTGTAGCTCCTGGTATTGGAATATTTCCTACAAGTGAAAACAGGTGTACTTAAAATAGTAGGATATATATTTCACACAGTTACATGTGAAAGTGTCCATAAATTGTATAGATTCGTTATTAAAGCAGTCGCAACAGTAGTAACTTTACAGTAACAGATGAAGGCTACAGAAAAATCCCATTTTTGGTTATTTACACATGCTACAAGAAACCTTCTGGCAAAAATGCTGTTTTGTTGAATTTAAAAAAAAAAAAATAGGAAAGTATTCCCATAAAACACATTTTACCACATGAAACAGGGAAGTGACTAGATAGTTTCACAGGAAATAACGGATTAGGATCATTTGCAAAGGGACTTGAGCACGGAAGTATATAATGTTCAGGTGCCCAATATGATCCGTGAAATACACAGATTTCGGGTAGCCTAGGAATATCATGCTAAGTTTAGTTGCTGAAGGTATTGGAAGTGGGTTAGCTGTACCACCTGCAAAGCATAAAATACATATGGAAAAGAAAACACTTAAACCCATGTTTCAGAGCAGCCAGCAAGCTGGCTGGAGTATAATGCTAATAACTTTTTCTTCCTCTGAAGTTCAGACCAGAACAGTTGGTAGGTTTAGAAACAGCACCCCTCTAACTCAGATCATGAAACAAAATTGGCCATAAACATGCGATCAGAAAAGAAAATAAAGAAAGAGAGAAAGAAAGAAAAAGAGAAAGAAAGAAAGAAAGAACAATTAAGTTATAAGTGATACCCACGAGTATCACAATTGGTGAATAATGTAATGTGCCTGATCTGTAAAATCAAAAACCTTAAAAGTATGTAGTATCCCATCCCTGGATGTGTTCAAAAAGAGACTGGATGTGGTGCTTGGTGCCATGGTTTAGTTGAGGTTAGGGCATGGGTTGGACTCGATGATCTTGAAGGTCTCTTCCAATTTAGTGATTCTGTGATTCTGTGATCTTATTCACAATGCAGTCTCATCCTTAATAAACTAAGGTAGCTAAGGTATAAAACTGAGACTATATGGTAGCTAAGCAAGATGCAGGACGAATGAGTCCAGACTTAAGATTTTATTCTTTTTGATGGAATGTTTACTGTGTAAACTGTTTCTAAGATTAGGCATCAGGCAAACCTGCTAAACACCACTTATATGTTAAACCCACAGTGCTGGGAATCCATGACATACCATTGTGGGATTAGTAAAATAAAATAAAGTCAGATTGAGGCCTTAGATGTGTCAGGATACATGAGATCATGAATTTCACTTACATTAAGTTGTCAACAATATATAAATATATACATTTAAAATGGGTACAGTGCTCCCTGACAATTATAGAATGTATTTACATGAGTAGGCAGGGAGATCGCAACACAACAATACCAATAGTGATGCACCTATTGGTTCCAGATGACGTCTACAAAAAATGCTACAGTCTTGCAGAATCTTGTCATTGTCACCTTCTCCAGAACTTGCATTCAGGCATTCCTTCAGCTGACCCTTGCACTGTTTCCCACACTCAGAGGAATTTGCCACTCTCCTCATGACTGCGTGAGGGAAGTGCTACAAGGGATAGAAGTGGTTCCAACAGACGGGTATTTTCTGTCTGGTCCAATGTCATTACCTGCAAAATAAAATATGACTGTCACCAGGCACAGGACGTGCTTCCACACTATATGATAAGATACATGATAAGCCACTTAAGGCTGGTCTTTGTCCATTAGTGGTCTGACATCAAAATTTTCAGTACCTTCTTTTGAATGGTTTCAATATCTTGTCACTCACTACTCAGGGCAATGACTGTGAAGCGTAACCAAGCCCTTGGAGGAATGATAGCTCCTCCTGGAAGAACAAGAAAAATTTCAGCATAGCCTGCACTCACTGACATGATTTATTGGAACTTTCCTGTGTGATTTTGAACTCTCCTTTGTTTTAAAGGGAAAATATTACTTAATTCTGGAAGATTTCCCTGAATAGAGGCAAAACAAACTTTCTTTATGTGAGCAATTTTGGAAAACTTAAAAAAAATAAACCTGAAATGTTGGTATATACCTACATGCTCATAATTTACTAAACATATTGGAAATTAAAAACTCTAGTAATCATAATCAGTTGTTATGATGTTCTTCTTTAGTTTTTTATAAGTACCTAAAATAATGTATCTTGATTGATTCATCAAAATACTCTGATTTTTTTGAACAAACACTGGGAAGCTTATACATACAAGGATTTGGATTCTTCAGGGTTCTGGGCCTACCTGGCCATGCAGAACATCCTCTTTATTCGAATAAATGTCGTGTGAGTGGTTTAGAAGAGGATATCAGCAGAAAACCCTTCATGGGCTGAGGCCACAAGACTGATGGTTATCAAATCATGTTCTATAAATCTAGGAAAAGCACTGTGATTTTGTGGTTGGTTTTTTTCCTTGGTTGGTTGACTGGGGTGGGGGTTGTTTGTTTTAAGTTTTCCCTTTTTGACTTGAGCTATTGATTCATCTCCTTTTTCCTTTTTTTTCCCCCACTTTTTGGAAATTTCTATCAAACAGCCAGAATTTCTTTGAAACACTTTGTATATTTTTTTTCTAAGATTTCTAACTAAACATTTCATAAGTTTTATAGACATAAATAACTTATAAAGTCTATTTATGCTTTGATATGAGATTTCAAAGGTCTTCTAAATCTATTTCACTTATGGGATTTTTCTTTATTCCTTGAGAACCATGAAAAAAATAGTAAAAATCTGAGAAGTCTGTTATTCTATCACATTTATAATGGCACACTTGATGACAATATATCCAGTGAGATGTTAGGAAGTCAGAGGATTTCAAAAGTTTTATTCAGAAACATTAGAAAGATTCATGTTAATGCCGAAGCTTGAATTCAGAATCTCCAGAAATAAACATATACTGTGCTGCACCATAACCATGCTATGTCTTGAAACACTTCCAGTTTATTTATTCTTAGTTCTGTCACTCATTTGCTGTACTCTGAACTGTGTAGGAAGACTGATACCTTAATTCAGACTCCTACCTTTAATAAAGAAACAAGATACAGTACACTCTTGTATGAATTCTTTGCCTTATTATTCATAAAAATTGATTAACTCATACTACCAGAAGTAAGGCTTAGTAATAATTCTCTTTTTAATGGCTCCCAATTCAAACTTTAAGACTGAGAAAATGCAGGTTTGCCTAAATGTTAAACACAAGGCTGTCTGGAGAGAGTCATGGTTGTTGCTATCTGTCTTGTTTCTAGGGTAAAACTGAACAATACATCTTCCATGAAGATTTCCATGTGTAAAAGTAAAATATACATAGAAGTGAGAAAGATTGCTCCCACAAGAAAACACAGTGAGTATAACTGTAGCTCAGTGTTAAAGAGATGGCTTTACAAAGGAAGACATTCATTCACAGAACTTATCCCACAAGTACTACAAAGCCTCACGTAGAAGCTTAGCTGAAATGGTAACTATCAAAGAATTTTTAGGGGTTTTATTAGTCTTTTCTGTCCTTTACGCATGTTTATATATGTAAAACTACAGTAGCTCAGAATATCGGGACAGACCTAACAGATCAAGGAATTTGGTAATTAAATACAGAGAGGTGCTGAGATTTCAGTTACTTTCCATTGACAACAAATAGATCAGCTAGAATATTTATCTGAAATATAGTCATCTATGTTTTGTGTAATTACACATGGCCCCCATTACTAAAAAATTGTACAAAAGACAGGTTCCAAAAATGAGATGGAAAGTAATAAAAGATATGCTTCCTCCCTCATTTCAGACATTTCTTCTATAATCTGAGTGAGTTTTTAAATGATGTGACTGTAACAAATATGCCATTTTTAATATAGAAACAATAACTCCCAGTTATTAAAGCTTGGAATCATTTCATCTAATGCATGTGGATGAAACAGCAAGGAACCACCACACTAGTAACACTTGTGACTGCTACTAAATGTAAGGAAATTATCAATATCAAAATATTAGATTGAGAAGGACCAAGTCACAACTAATCAACAGATTTTGGATCATAAAAATAACGCAAAGCATTGTCTAGTGCATGTAATGCAGACATCCAAATTTTTGGTGCATAATGTCATTAAGCCTGTGTATAAAACAGAAATATTTGAGGATATCTAAAGGAATATCCCAGTTCTACAAGTTGTATGAAAATTTGGAGGAACATAAAGACTATTTACTCAACAAGGACATAGTAAAGCTAGAAATGATTTAAACAAAAAAGTAGTTGAATTTGGCTAACAAGTTGTTTTTTATTTTGTGTCAGAAATGTTTTTTGTTAATTTGTTATCAAAATAAGGAATGTTATTTATCTTAAAAGTATAAGAATAAAAAATTAAAATTAAAACTCACAAGAAATGTTCTTAATTTGCTGATTGTCAGAAAGAAAACAAACTAAAAAACTTTTGATACATTCCATTAAGTATGTCTCTATTACTATTCTATCTGACCTTTCAATTAAACCCTACCATGTTGTCTATTCAAGGAGCTTTGAACAAGGATTTGGAAAGTCTTAGCTGTTTTCCCAAATGACATAGCAGATTGCTTCAAAATCAATTACGTTACCATTAGAAAATGGATTTTTTTGAGTCCTATATTCATGAGACAAGAAGAGTTAGTACTGAGCATAGAGTTCTAAAGCCCCTTTTCCCTCACTTTACATACACTTTCTATGAATTTCTTATTTCATGTACAGGCCAGAATGCCTCATGATGTCCTAAAGTCAAGGAAAGGCAACCCTTTTGTCAACCTTATATTCTCCTGGAACATGGAAACATGTTTTCACAGCATGGGTTAAAATTTAATTAGGAGCTATATCTATCATTTCTTGTCTAATTTTCTCTTGAACATATCATCATTTCTTGTAATTTTCTTGTTGTATTATTAAGACTGTATTTCCTAGGCCTGTGGATTTCTCTGAATGAGGCTTGATACATGGGAAAATTAAAAAAAAGGAATCATATCAAGTCCTGAATTAATCCCTCTTAATATAATCTCTTTTAAAAGTCCGTGAGGCAGGAGATTTCCTGATCTTACCTTCCTCTTTTAATCAAGTAAAGAGACACTTTGGGAGGACCTTTGAGCCTTTGGGACTTGATATGTCTTCTGTGTGACCTACAGTGCTGGGGTTCAACTACCTGTGCCCTTTATCTGTGCATTTTGGTGCAGCCTGGCTGTGTGACCTTGGCTTAGCTTTAATGAGAAAAAATGTTTAACTGTAATGGACCACGCAAACTAAGACCTTGCAAGAGAAAGGATTTAAAAGACAGGCAGAAGTAAAACTGTTTGGACTCATGGTATTTCAGGAATTAAAAGAAAAATGCTGACATGAAAGTGTGTAAAAGCTCAAGAAATAAAGCAGAGTGAGAAGGTAGCAAATCAGTAGAAACAAGGATGACACCAGACCTTTTCCAGAAGTGCAGGAAGAAAATGTTCTCCATTTGACTGATAACTGTCTGGACAGTAAAAACTCCCAGGGAGTCTCTACAGATCCTGCAAGTCTGATTATCTGAATAGCATAATAGTCTCATATTCATGTCTGCTATATATAGCTCTGTATATATATATTTATATATTATTTTTACAGAGTTTTTCTTCATGTGGTAAAAGATGTGTTAAAAGTAGAGTTGGGCATCTCTAGTTCCCAATCTTTCTTCAGTTACTAGACAGAAAATTCAGAAAGTTAGTTGGTGTCAAAACTTAGATGAACTCCATATACAGGGAAGTTATCTAGTATTTCAAGGTGAGTTACCAGTCTGTGACTTCTCAAATTTGCAGTGATATTTGCAAATTCATAGACCACATCTGAGGAAAACAGCTGTCTTGAGATTTCTGCATTGCATTAAAAATTAGAATACAGAAATCTAAAATAATAAAAATAAAAAGAATGGTAAAAAATTGCATACTGTTCATCCTTGAAGAATCTGACATACCGATTCTAATTCAGTTTCTAGAGAAAAATAAATTCTAAAATGAACTGATTTTTCAGGTTTTGTTTAAGTATTTTTCAACATGTTTTCCTTGTAAGGATAATTGTTTCTTAACTTTAAGATGCATTCAAGCATTCTGTGTAATATGCCGTTACAAATGAAAAAAAAACCCAAACCCCTAGTAAAATATAAAACTGATCTAACGTTTTAAAATCTTATCCAAATATCTTCTTGATTTAATCCTAAAATTATTTTAATGAAATTTCTTGCATTTTCCTGCAGAAAATATTGCAAGATATTTTGATTATGAAGTCATATCTTTCAGAAATCTCAGGGCCTATGGAGCCAGAATTCAAACTGTAAATTTTGAGTTGTATCTAGAAAGAAAGATGTCCAAAATGCTTCTGGAATGAACCAGCATTTGTTAGATGTAAAGAAGGTAAAAATCTATTAAAAATTAATGGTTGAGCTTGCTCACTTCTGAAAAAAAGCATTTTAATTCCTGATCAATGTAAGAAAATATTCATGTCTATTGCTGTTGCTATTGCATGTCAGATGCTAACTGAAGCATCTAGGATTATTTAAGACTTCAGCAGTGTAAAATGATCAAGTTATCCAAAGTTAAAATGATTTTTGCTGTGGAGTAGATTGCTCACTTTTTTTTTTTTTTTTTACTATAAAAAAAAAAAAACAACGAACACCTCTTATTTGCCTGAACTGTGAGCTTGGGCTATCTAACTTTCTACCTTAAGTGGATATGCCAGAAGACGCCAAAGATATGTTATCTTTGAAGAAAGGCTTTATTAGAACTCAAAATAATAAATCAGAGCAGATAAGGGGTTCTTTGAAATGGGATCTATACATGCCGATCTATCAGCACAGCACAAAGCCCTGCCTGATGTGTTCACAAGCGAAACTTGTGTTTCAGATAAGTGCAGATTAACCTCAGGGGAGACATCCTCCAGGCAGAGCGATTGCAAAGCAGGCTTGATGTCATCATCAGAGCCTTGTTTAGCCAAATGTTCTGTATTAATTTTCAGAAAGACCACAGAAAAATTAGGGTTTGATCACTTTTAATTTACACCATGAGACTGACATAAAGCACAGAGGTATCAAAAAATGCAAGCTCCTGAAGGCATGTACACCATGAGTACAGTACCTGCACAGTGGCTCTCAGAGATGATTCCACTGGTTATTCTTCAAATCAGAGACAGACCTACCGTTCATGTTTTCCATCACATTTTCTTCGATCTTCCTCATGTTATACATGCACCAGAACACATGCAAGCAAACACACTCAGACCTAATACAAGATTATATGTCAGGAACCTGAACAGCAGAGCTGCCATGAGGGCCATAGAGAGGAATCCTGCCTTATATTTAAAATGCTGGTACTAGTATAGTAATTTCAGCCCTTGCAGATTGCCATGTCTCTATGATGGCATTCACCGTGTTCACCCACCAAGCCCACAGACAGTAGGAGTCAACTATCATGTCTGTGATTATAAAGTGTGTGCAAGGAAAAATTCCCAACACCACATCTCCTGCACACCTTGGCACAGATGCAAGTAAATATATCACGGTACACGACTAAGGCCTTCAGAACAAGGCCGTGTATAAACAAGTGTTACTTTGTGTTAATGACTTCGGTGATGACAGAAAGTTACAGAGTAGAAAATGCAGGGCACTTGGTATATTTTGCTTGGAATGGGACACCACTTGACACAGCATTCCCCAAACTTCTGGCTTAGCCCTGGCAACGAGGCAAATACGTGGGCCAGATGAGAATCTGACCTCACCTTTTCAAAGCCACTATTACCTTCACAATTACCTTGTATTATTATGACCAGAGAAAATAAAATTTTAACTGTGCACCCAGCCTGTAAATCTTGCAGTTGCCTGTTTTCTCTATCAATAGCACCTCACCTAAGACATGACTTTTTCAAAAAGAAAAATCCTTAAAGTGTTCCAAAAGTCACTAATCTTCTACAAATCTTAAACCACTCTTTTCTCCTCTTGGAGTTTCAAAATCTCTGTAACTTCTTTGAAGGTTCCAAACTATAAACTTGCTCATCAAATCAAAGAATGGGAAATAGATCATACATTTCACCAAATGATACTATGACACTCACAAAAACGATGTTTTAGTTTCAAATCCTGAGTATCAAATACTTCATGATCAATATTTTTCTGGGGAAAACTTGAGAAAGCAAGCTGAATAGTGAGGAAATTCAGAGCAGCTATGGCATGCTTGAAGTCTTCTGGTGAGCAGGAAAAGAATTATTTTATTTAGTAGTGTGTCAGGGTGAGCAGACGTTACAGATTGTCTTAGGTAGGAGAGGAGCTTTTATCTGCAGACAGATTAAAATGTAAGAGAATCAAGAGAATATTAAATCGGAGTAGTTCAGTTGGAGAGGAAGAGCAATGGGAGAACTGTCTAAAATAATCAATAGTCTTGCAGTGAGTGTGGTTGCTTAATTTTAAGCAACTGTGAAAGTTTGTTCTCTATTTTTAAAATCAGAAACAGAGTCAACCTGCACCCTCATCATCAGCAATACTTTCCAAACTTGTGTGAAAACGAATGTTTAGTTCCATTAGACTCCTTCTCATTGATATTACATGATGACATTGTTAATTTTTGAAATGTCTGAAATTACAGCAATTAATTATATCATGAGGCTGGAATGATCTTGCCATCATGGCTAACTTTGAAGGCTAATATTAAAAATGTGTGAGCTTCAAGAACATGGCATTTTTAATTCTCACTTCAGCCACCTACTGTGTCTCTTCAAGGATTCATATAGTTCATTTAACAATGCTTCAGACTGCTTTTTCCACACTTAGTAGAATAATTGACATGCGTGTTTGAAAAGTGATCAGGGGGTTGTGGGGGATGGGTATGAACATGTATGTATCACCCTTCTTCTTCAATAATTTCATTTACGGGAAAAAACGCACTTTCACAGAATTAAGGAAAACTTTAGGTAATTTCACAGATTATTTGTTGACATCCAATAAAAAAAAAAAAAGAAAAGAAAAAATGGAGAAAAAAATGAAGAAGTTTTGCACAGCTCCTCATGTCCTTGACAAGCTCTAGCAGGAAGAGAAAACTGAACATCAGGTTTAACTCCTGCCTAACCAGAATCATCCTCTTCCCCATACACAACCAGTAAAATTGAATGTTGTCATGCTTGGAACATGAGAGTTAACACCCTTCATTTTTCAAGATTTATCACAAGTGAACTTCTAAAGTCAAAATTGAAGGTTCAGCTCAAAATAATATGTTCCTCTGATTTCAAAAGTAGAATTACAGATCAGACAGAGAGGACAATGAAATCATGAGGTCACAACCAACAAGATCTTTTGAATTTTGGAGGTTTTTTTAAATCGAAAGTCAGAGTTGATTATCTGGGGTTTTTTTTAAATTTTCAATTTATAAAAAACCTCAGGAAATTTTTTTGCGTTATCTGCAGGTTATAGTCAAAGGTATTGACACCATTGTACTATGTGTTCTATAAATGCATAAAAAATTTAGTCCATATCTCTCACAGTTTCCTGCAAGAGTTCAAAAAAGGGAGAATATACTTGCCTACAGGAGCTACTTATTTTTTATCTTTGAAGTTAAGATGATATTGTCAGTCCTAATGCTAGTTAGAAGATACAGTAGTTTTTAAATTTTAACCATTAAGTCTAAAAAGATGGGACTGCAAATATGCTGAGATTCAATGTTCATGAGATAAGAACTTTCCTGGTCCTACTAAGTTTGTATTTTTGAGACTTTTTCTCCTCAAAGGGGTTTCGAAAGAGTTATCCTTCCATTTTTCAGCTGAAAATTAATTTTCTTATACCTTGTCACCTCTCATCAGCAAAAACTATCATTGAATAGTAGGGTTTACTACAGACAGGTGTTTTGCTTTTAGTTTTAGTTTATTTTTCACTTAGCTATAATTGACACCTTGAATCTGTGATAGGCAGTGGCACTCCATCATTTTGAAATTTTCTTTTATACTGCAGGTACTTGCTTCTATCTATGGCACAATATTAAAATAGAGTTTAATATTAAAAATCAATACTCTGTATTATTGTAAACTGTTAAGAACTGATGAGCATTTTAAAAAGTTGCTCTCAATCCATGTTTCCTCAGATAAGAAAGGCATTTTGGTAGCATCAGAACCCTTTTATCAAAGCATTTCATCTGACACAGTGCAGAAGAGGAAAACCTTAAGAACTGATGAGCATTTTAAAAAGTTCACGCACACACGCACGCGCACATACACACACACACACACACACATTTCTTACTGTAATCCAGTTTCATTGCAGTGCTAATTCTGTTTTACTTTTATAGCTATGACAAAGAATTTCTAGGGAGTCTAGATATCCTGGTGGCATAGAAGTAACACTTTGTGTAGTACAGTACTTTTGATACACAGATACCTTTGTCTATACCAGTAATCTTATTTTGTGTCACCAGTCACCATTTCTTTTCCTATACTTTTATATTAATACCTGTCTTCTCAAAATGTGTATGATTAGCTGACCCCTCTGTAGTGAGAGACTGACACACAATCAACACTGTCAGTAATTATGCCAGGAAGATGGCAAAAAAATTACTTGCTGACTATCCCTCAAAGTACTCACTAAATAATATGCATCAGCACACCATGGTGCTGTTTTAACATGTCACCAAATCCCCAGTCTGACAAAGCAGGAAGATAGTATGAAATCCCCTTCCTAACTGTTTTAACACATTCCTATGTGAGCTTGCTGTCATTAAGACTGTGTTTCTAAAATGTTATTTGAAAATTAGACTGGAAAGATTACTTGTTTGTTCAGTTGTTGCTAGAGGAGTGGGAAGAGGGCTTTCATGAAACAGCAAGCTTTCAGTGTCTTGTGCACACCCACTCTACAACCTCTCTACCCCACTCCAGGAGTTTGGCTGGTAACTGCTAGCTCTGGTGCGGTCCAGCTCTGCTCCTTAGCACATGTCCATGATGCCACTATGTCCCAGATAACCATTATATCTGCACGCCACAGCACTTTACTAAGATCTCCTTTAGATAATATGTGTTTTCTCTCTGGCGTTGAAACACTATTTCCTTCAGAGTTTTGACCTCCCCATTCAAAAAATTCCCAAAAAAGTGATAAGTGCCTATGTCACTATCTAGTGTTAATTTTGTTTTATTCTACTTTTTGTGGTCTTCAACTGCCCTCCATCTATTTTTTTTGTCTCTTCTTACTTAAAGTTTGCTCTTTGATGTGTTTCACATGCATCACTCACAGCTTTGCAGCAGTTTAAGTTATACTGAGGCAACATTAAAGGTAAAACACACTAAAAATTTATTTACCAAGGTAGGACTGTATACATGCTCATACTGTTAAATGTTCATGCTACTAAAATAAAATAATCCTCATTAATTTCAACCCCCCCCCAAAAAAAATTAGATAAAAAGTTGTTTCAAAAGTCAGGTATAAAGCATATCAGCAGAAGGGAGTGGTTATTTTTGCTTTTTTAAAATGCTAATTCTGATTAAACAAAAGAATGTAAAACATGCTTTCTTCTGCAATATAAATTTCTGCACATATTTTTCAGAAAAAAAAAATGTCTGCATAGGGGGTTGTCTGGAAATGGAGGGAGGATATCGGCTGAGTGTGTCACACAGATTTTTTTTTTCCTGTGCATGTGCCTATTAGACATGGCCAACAGAAGAAGAGAATAAGAGCAGGCTTTGAGAGCCAGAAACTGTAAATATCTATTCAATCCTACATGTACTGAACAACGTGGGTGCAGTCTATAAACTTCTGGTTTTTTTCAGGTACATATTTTTCTATTGCATAGGCAGGACAAGCCCAGCAGCAACAGCCTTCAAGATACAGCTAGTGGTTGGTTCTTTTCCAGCAGCTGTTTGGAACAGAATAGTTCTAAGTGAGCCATTTCAGCAACTAGAAATTGCAGCCATCTACTGGTAACTGCCAAAATGTCAGTCAGCCAGAGACTTTAGGGCTTGGCATCTATTTATATTATCTCCCCAGACACATCCAGACTTATACAAGTAGTTGAAGAATGTGAGAGCTACAGTGTGACAGCCGGCCCTTTTGAAGCTCTGTTATTGAAGCTATCCACTACTGTATTTGAAGCTCTGCACTACTGTATTTTTTACTTTATTTTTGCATCCACACTTTGACACCATTTTAACATTTAAGACATTTAACATGGTTTATGAAAATAAATAGGTATTTAATAATATACCCTTATAAATATAATTTTTTTTTTTTTTTTGGTTCCCTGGTATTAGGCTCAAGTAGAAGTATTAACTGATAAATCTTGCCCTGTGGTTGTAGAAAAACAAATGTGCTTGCTGTTTGAAAGAGCAGCTTAGTGGTGGTGGTCTGGTTTCTTGAAACTGTACAGAGCATGCATTATAAAGCACTATTGAAGGTACTTTTATGTCCAAATTACTGACTTCTACCATACAATTCAAGTTTTAATTTATTTACTTTCTATTAGACGTAGGAGATTCGCAAGGCCTGAAGGTGGAAGAATCCTTATTGTTACGATCTCTGGTGCAGTTCCTGTCTGGTTGCTGGGTCACATTGCTTATTAACCATGCTAGGAATGCAGAAAGATTCTCTCTGTTGCTTTGGGAATAACATGTTTTTGTGTTTTAACAAGGAGTAGACTGCTTTGGAGGGGCTCCTAGACAAGGGAAATCTCAAGGGGAGCAGGAGAGACAGAGAAAATATTTGGACCAGGTACAGGATATGAAGGAGTTTTCCTTCCTTAAATCTTTTAATTGAATGACTGTTTTATCTCAAGATTAGTCATGGCTGTCTGGGTTATTTCACTTATTTGCAGGCAAGATCCGTACCTTCTCTTCCTTTCCACCAGTCCCTGGATGGCAATTTCTTCCGAAGTTGTATGTATGTGCAGTTTAGATTTTTAATGTCCCAGAACGTCTGGTGCCTTGAACGATATCTTAGAGTTCAATATTGATTTTTATTCTTGTCTTTATATCCTTTGATAAGAGGTAAGAAGTACCTGTTCTAGCAGGTAAGGAAAGGTGATGAAAAAAAAAAAAAAGTCTTTTCAATGACAGTTGTATTGGCTCGGTGATAAATAAGTAAGTGTTACTGTGCCTTGCCAGTAAATGCTGACTGAAGTCACAGGGTACAGTAACAGCTTAGTACATTTGACACTGGTGGAAAGTTCTGTGTAGTTTAACTAACAAGCTAACCCTGTCAAATGAACGGTGGTAAGTGAGGTTCAAGACATGGACATGTGCCAGTTTGAAGTTTTCTTTTCAACTAGGTGTACAGCAAGTTTTTGTGTCTGACAAATCAGTGGAGTTCAATGTCTGTAACACTGGCATGACAGCAAGTAAGAGAAGGACAGTGTGACATAAGTAACGTGCCTGCTGTGGCTGAAGTGCCCTGTTAATTCTGTTTGTGTTAAGAACAGGATGAATCCACTCCCATGAAGAGAATATCAATCACCCATGTCTGTAATCAAAGTTCCAAGTGGAAAAATAGTTTTATATGAACAACATTTCCCTTGCCCCCATTGACACAGGATCAGTATCTGCTTATAAATGACAAAAGAAAACATAGTTTTCCAGCTTAAAAATAATTCTGTTACCTTGTAAATTGCAATATTTCTTTGAAAAATGATGGAGATTTCCCAGAGTTATTTTAAAGGAATGAGTTCAAGATGGCTCATATTTTCCCCCTCTCCTAAATGACTGTTACACCTAAACACTCCAATGCTATGCATGTAGATACACATTTTTCTTTGAAATTCTCCTTTTGGTTTGTAAATATGTTTTTGTAAGAAATATAACTATTAAATTCTTACTCTTGTCCTGTTCAGAACTATCCCATTGCTGACATTTGTCCATTGAAAAATAATCCAGTTAATTGTTTCCAGTGATATGGCACATTGTAACCATCCCTCTTTTGTCCAAAGCAATAATTTTATATGTCATATAGTGACAAGTGCAATTTAGTGAATACAGCAGAACCATAGGATATCATAGGACTGCCTAATTGAAGCAAAATCAAATATAATTAAATATTCAAAGTGCATGCTGCTTTAATTATACAGGTGTACTGATCAAGTAGACCAGTAGTTCCAAAACAGTATACAATCAATATTTCAGTCTAGAAATTTCATCAGCTTCTAGTTCAATTTCTGAGAAAAGAGATGGGTTTCTGGTACAGACTGGGTTTAGAAATCTGCCTATGACACAAAATGAAGTGCAGTGCAGGCATGAAAGAAGGTGTCTAGAAACTAAATAGTGTCCTCTGCTTAGCTGTTCTTTGAACTGTCTGGTGATGAACATGGGCACCGCTTTAAAAAACATTTGTGGACTTGCTTCCTGAACTGTTTATGGAATTTCTGAATGATTATTTGAGAAAAATATTATAGCAACCAAGCTTTCAGCCTAGTTTGAAATTTATTGTAAATAAGTGAACAAATAAAAATCATGTCAAGAGATAGCCTGATGCAAAGCAAAGTTGATCTAATTTATGGTTCTTCAGCTGGATTTCTCTCATCATCTGCTGCACAATTGTAGGTCTGTAGAGGTTTTTAGATGGCTGAATGTTTTCTTTATTTGATTCCCTCACAAGAAATCAGTTCTCCTGGTTATATATCTCATTAATTGATTTTCCATGAACAGTCATTATTTGTGCATAAAGTATTTTCTTTTAATAGCAATCATACCAACATGAATGCATTGTCTTGCAACCTTGCAATCCAGTTTTCCAGCAGAAGTACTGGGCTCTCAAACTGAGAAGGATTTGCCACTGTTTAGCTGAAGGCAATAACAAAATGGAAGAGGAAATCATGAGGACCCCACGTCCTGCACTGGGACCTCAGTTACCTTCATTTTACACTACCTTCTGCCAGGAAGACAGAGTAGTCCAATTAGAGATGGCTCAGGGCTATGATGCCAAGGCATTGCACTGCACAGCATAGATCAGATACAACTAATCTTGCCTGACTGACTCTTCTGCACTGCATCATCTCTCTTGCAGAACAGCAAATCTGTGTAATTTTTGACTTTGCACATATCTTTTTCAGGTGTTTTTGTATCCGAGCGTCCATTTCATCTACCCACAGTTACTTAGACTGTGACAATGGTTAAAAAAAAATCCTACTTAAAGTCAAATAAAAGATCCAAAAGTGGTACATGTGAAAGCATGAAAGACGGAGAACACCACAAATCTATCACATAAAAAAACCCAAAATCAAACCATTAAACAGAAAATGAAAGAAAGTGAGAATATATTCTCTGCGTATGAACCATGATCCAAAACCTGTGCAGTGAATGAGAGGACTTGCCATGATTGGTACTGAATCAAGCCAACACATGGTTCTCTTGGTGACAACTGCAAGTGTTGTTAGAGTCAGTGTAAACATAGGCAGTTAACATAAGAGAACATTTCACTGTGAAATTCTCAGCAAACCAAAGAAACTTTCTGATTATTTAGAACATTAAAATGCCAACTGTGTCCCTTCAAATCTTAACAGGTAATCAGTATAAATACCTATTCTTTGCCTAGGTATTTATCTTCAACTAGAATATTTTTAATTTATGATCACATTGAAAACTTACATGCATATACCAATGTTATTCTCAGCTGTGAGAGCTCTCAGGAAGGGCTTCCATTTGCTTTTTATATCTGAATTTCCCTCCTTATATTTACTTTTAACTTTTCTCAGACATCATTCTTTAGGCTGCTCTCTGCTTCATTTTGGGGCCTCTATGCACTCTGTTATTCTAGCATTGTACCTAATCCAGGATCTATCTGTGCAATATTGAGCAACTGATCTCTCTTTAAATAACTTGTCAGTCCTCTGGTGGTGTTTACTGTATTTTTTGAACTGAGAATCAAGTAGAAAGTCTCTGTTAAATGAATGTGTGCGTACAAGTACTGCGAGACCAGTAAGTCCTACACTATTAAGAAAATATATATCCATTTCTTAAGCAGTACCTTTATACAATTATCATAATAAAAAAAAAGAAAAGAAAAAAAAAAACAAAGAACAACAACAAAACAAAGCATAAAGCCCACTAAATTTTATTTTACTTTGTTTTGCTTTACTTGATTTTATTTTACCTTCTGTTGTACAATAGCAGCTGAATCATATTTCTTGCACTGCACACAAAGGAAGTCTATTTGTCAGTGCCCTTGAAAAGTCTTCAGCAAATAGACATAACTTAATACGAGCACCAAAATAGTACAGCTTTAAGCCAAACTTTTCAAATAATATAGAAATTTTCCAGGCACATCTTGTTGGACCCATACATGTTAGCAGCAAGTAAATCCAAGAGGTTTACTGTGTTTAAATTCCTTAAGTGTGTCTTAAAATGGGTTAATGTTTACTTTATTTTGTTTTCATTTTTGGGAAATAAAATAGTGCCGAACACTGTTCTTTTTGCTTTTGATTAATTCTCTTACTGGAATGGTTTGTAAGAAGCAGTAGTTTGGAGGTCTCAGCTGCCTTAAAGAGAAACATAGCAGAAGAAATAAAAGTTTCAAGTAAGTTTCTAGTGAGTTTATTTTCTTCAGTGTTCTCAGAAAGCTAACAAGCAGAACCACCTTTCTTTGAAATTTAATGATTAAACCCATTGCAACCAATGAAATGAGATAAATGGAAAATGAAGCTTGAGTCTAGCTAATGGCTGTCTGTGTAATGATCTCCTGAAACAGCCTCATGATGTCCACACACCCACATGCCAAATTCTAAGGCCACCCACAACTCACACCTATGACAGCAAGAAAACTCCTACATGTAACACATGTGGTGATGCGAAGTAGGAAGCCGAATCTATTTTTAAAGACTTTTTCCAGGATTACAATCTGCATCTGTAAATGCCGGTCTGCATCTGCTGTAAATGTCTTTTCATTAGTCAGCCACCTGCTAGATGAGAAGTGTTGCACTAGCAACACAGTATCTGAGAATATGCATGCAAAGTTTGAGACCAGAAACTGGCATTGAGGAAGATGGAATTTGCTATACAGAAAAGTTGTTATTTTGACATATATACAAATTGAAGTAATTCCTTATGCAAGTGTTCCTTGATGAACATTTATTACTATTCATTATCGTTTGCCTGTGTACGAAACGCAGACTTTCAAGCCAATGTTATTGAATTTATGAGGACTCTTCAGCACCATGGATCACAGTGTTCTGCCAGATCATCAGCCAGCCCTGGCAGAAATAGAAGGCCAATGGCTAAAGCAATTACCTTCACTGAGAACAGACTGAACCTAAAACTGACTAGTACGCATTTTCATGCAGATACTTTCCTAACAAGCAGGAGTGTCATCTATATACTTTTGCGTATCAAGCGCTAAACATTCATTGCTGACGAGATGTGAGATGTCCAATAGGGCATCAGAGTTTGTTAATATGAAATGAACACCAGGGCAAAAGTTACACGAACTTTGAAAACAGCTAATATTTTGGAATTAATTACTTCCCAGCAGCCAGCCAACAAGAGTGATTCAGAGATGTCAGGAACTTATAAATCCAAACTACTGAAAATACTTCAGTTTTATGAGTTTGTGTATGCATGAAAGAAAGTTAGTTTGGTACATCACACTTCACTATTCCACCTATAATGGTTGGAATAAAGTGGACTGATTCATATGCCGCCGAAATCCCTGAATCTTGAAATGCCACATTCATACTGTGGGTAGTAAAAGTAATGTAGAGAAATATATGAACTGGAGCCAGGTCTGTCTTCAGACTAGGATGCAAATACAGCCTGTGCAGGTTCCTTTTGAACCACATTGGGAAAATACTTTGGGATAAAATAAAATTGACCCAAATAATGTAAGTTATAAGGTTTGCAAAAAATCTAACTGCTGAAATTGGCACTGTGTGTCTACGTAAGTAAAGTAGAAAGCGTTGTTAGGTTTGAAGATTAAACTTAATCTAATGTGAGGTACAGAGCTGTAATATCAACATGCATGTTAAAACCATTGTGAATGAAAAACCATAAGTGAAAACCTCTGTGTTCAGAGAGCAGAGCTCTCTTCTTTCAATCACACAGTACAAGAAGTCAGAGTGACATCCTACCGTCCTACTTCTGGACTCTGGATATCTTTGTTTTGATGCCTTATCCCAGTAAATTTTTATGTTCCCCTAATACTACGGTTCTTTCCTAGAACTTTGGTACTATTGGAACAATTATTCATGATTTCTCAGTCTGTGCTCTGATCTGTTGAAAACAACTTTTTTTGATTTCTCATTAATTTTTCAAATGACTTATAATATTCATACTTTTTACTAGCGTATCTTTCATACAAAGATCATTGCTTCTGCTTATCCATACAGTGGTTTGAAAGTTCTTACCTTTGCATAAACATATTTTTGAACTCTTCAATTAAAAAAAAAAAAAAAAAGATAAAAATCACTTTTTACTTTCAGTCACTCTCAATGCTTTATAATAGAAATTGATAACTTCCTATGTCATAAAGAAATTAAGTGAAAATGGAAGGAATTTATTCAATATACTCAGAATCATTATAAAGGTTGGAAAAATCCCTGTCTTACCTTCGGAATCTCTTCACTCACCAATCTGTCAGACAGAAAAGTTCATCAAAAATTGCTGCGCAGTTTTTCTTGTACAAGACCGTAAAGAATAGGGAACATTTTTGCTGTTATTTAAACAAGAAAGGTATGAGAGGGTTTTGCTGTTGTTAGAGTCTAGAAGCAAACCTCAAAAAGTATCAACAGCATCTCCATCCCCAGCACAAAAGCTGATATCACAGCCCAGCAAGCATGACCAGACTATCCAGATCACAGGAGGAGAAAGTCTGCAAAGGGCAAATGATGCCCCATTCAGCTGCAGCTGAGTGCAGGTGGCATCTACAGCAGCAAACTGGACAGTGTCAGGGAGATTGCCAGGTATTGGTCTGTCTCATGTTATACAATTAGGACAACCCTAGGCTACTTTTAGTCCTTCTCAACTAGCATGATCCCAAGCAACACCAGGTCTTAGCTCAAGGCTCACCACAGACCAGACCCCACTTTCCAGTTCATATGTAGAGGCTCTGCTTTGAAGGGAGGTTGAGTAATCCAGCAGAGCTATTCCTGCTCCTGCTGGCCTTGAGGGCAGAGATCACTCCTAGTATATTTAATGGTACAGACACAGTCTCTCTTCCTGTCCTGTTTTAGGAGCACTTAACAAACTAGGGATTCCTTAAATCTCCTAAAAAGAGGAGAATAAAGATCCTCGGGGCAGAAAAAAATGGCAAATACTTTTGATCTTTTGTAATCACAGGAAGGACTGTAAATTGGATTATATATATTAAAAAAAAATTATTCAAGAAAAATCCTTTTTCTAGAGAGAATAAACCAAGCAATGTTGGTGAAATGAAATTGAATGGAACACCCTTAGAAATTCAGAGGTCAGTTCTTCAGTGAAGTATGTGCATATAGTGGCTTGCTTGCAAATTGTATAATTCTGTAGAAACAGAGATCAAGAAAGAGTCAATGAAAATCTATTTAATTTATCAGGAGAATAAAGTTGCTTTTCTTTTCATTAAAAATGAAAAAAAAAAGGATACCAGAAATATTTAAAAGAAATATATATATAAAGACAGAAAGTCCTCAAACACTGTGAGATGTTTTCAAGATTTAAATGGGAATACTAGTAAAAACTAGTAAGAACGGACCAAAAATCACAGAAGTGATTTCATCTGCAGTGAAGTACCTTCAGCAGAGGCTTATAAAATCAGTTGAGCCTGGCAGCCTCAGTTATAGAGAAGTTTGTATTCCTCTGTACTGAATAGGCAGCAGTGGTAAATAAAATGTCTAAAATAATTAAACAGAAAGCAGTCCTGATGAAGTCAATTGACCAGCAAATCTAATTAATATATGTTTCCATCTGTAGCATTATTTAGTTAAATCAATGAATGATGCTATAGAAGTCAAAACTGTCTATGCTACACCAAAACATCATAGTACCACATCTCTTTTGATCTTATATATCCATAAGAGATTGGTGTCCATAATCCAGTTTAAGCAGTCTGAATATGGTCTGCAGATATGTGATGATCCCTAGCTTTTGAAGATTTGTTGCCTTCTGTTATGAAGGCATGGCGACCTGGTTTCAAACCGTCAGCACGGCAGCACGGCCTTCCCCGTACCACTCGGTCCACGACACACAGACACCAATGTGGTGGATAGTCAAATGGCCTTTATTATCTTATCTCATGGGGTTATATAGTCTAGGGGCTTCTCTGGTCGGGAACGGGGGATTGTGGGTTAGCAAAGAATAGAAAGTTACTAAGGTTAGTAAGACTACATTCCTAAGGTAATGCTTATCTGTAGGATAAAAAAAAATAAAATTCCATACTATCCCTGCTTCCCGTCACATCACGTATCTCTTCCGTTCGCCTGTCCCTTACAAGATTGAATAGACATGTATTTAAAATAAATGGTTTGCTTTACAAGGATTAAATGCAGTAGTGCAAATGACATAAATGTAGTTTGCTCTCTTTCAACACATTGGTATCCTTTAACAAAAAATATAATCTGTGCTGCATCTGTACTAATGCAATTATAAAATTTACTCAACTGCAATAAATACCATTATGAAAAACAAAAATAAGCTTGTCCTAATATGACAGTACAGCAAATGAACCGGACGTTTTCATACTAGAACCATCATGAATTCGAATCCTTTTGATGGATTGAAAGCTCTAGTAAAGAGGGTTTTAAGAGCCAGAACAGACTTACTCTCATAGTAGTTCAGGAAAATGAATCACACATTTTAAGAAACTGGGGGCTGTGGTAGATACAACATTCAATTACTGACTTGCTGTTTCCAGATCAATGGCCTTGAGGGAAAGCAAGGTTAATTAAACCTTAATTCACTCAAGATAAATTGACATTTTTCTCTCACAGCAGCAATTGGCTAAGCAGAAATCCTACTAGTAGTGGTAAAAGTTAATACAAAAAATTAATCATCTTTATTCCTTGTGTCACAATTTAATGAAGGTTTCCCTATGTTCCACTAGTTTAAAATCCCATAGGTGTGGCAACAGCCATAATACTTGCTTACAATCATCATCTACAAAATATTTAGAAACATTTAAGGTTTCATACTAAAAACATTCTGTATTATCTTAGAAATTATTGTAGAAGTCCACAGTTTGAGATCACAAGAGCAAAGGAGTCTAGAATCAGCTTTACCTCTACAACTGTTTGTTAATGAACACAACTTTTGTTAGATACAAAGTTGGGTCACCACAGCTAGAAGCAAAAAGTACTTTTGAGTTCACCTTTGAGACCATTCACTAGTGAAAGAAGTTTCAGTACACTTCAATATTTGTGTTCAGTCAAAATATTGCCCCCTTCATTCTTTAAAAACTGAAACCACTCCAAAAATTGGTTGGATATTTCAAGTAGATCATTATAGTAATCAATTGCTGACAAAGCAAACAGAAAAAAAGTTAAGTGATTTACCTGAACACCATTTGAATAGTTATGTCAGGAACATTATTTTGCTTTAGAAAAAAATATTTTCTGCAGTATCTGTAAAGTTCCATGGATATAATTTAAATTAATACATCTCTTTCTCTTCTTTCCCTATCTTGTCACTGATACCTGAAAATTGTGGGTGAAAAATTCTAGGAGTCTGGTTTAGCTGCAGTTTCATTCTCCATCATACAAACTTCAGGCAAAGGCAAATCCGGTCCATTTTGCTTTATAGTCTGAGGAAAGAGGAGGATTTCTCAATTTCTCTGACATTTTGTACTTCATATCAATACAGTAGTCCAAATTTTTTAATTGATCCTCTTCTAACCGATGATGTCATAAATATCACAGAGAATATTAAAATTTCACACAGGATACATTAATCTTTAAGGGCTGAATTCCATTTAGTGGTCTTAATTGCAGCATCTGTTCCTTTGCTGTAATGACATCAAAATTCATTACAACATAGCATCATTACAATGCAAAAGAGCATAATAGCATCATTGTCATATAAAAGCCTTATAGCAGGCTAGATTTCCAACAAAGATGTGAAAGAAAAAATGATTGTTTTTCGAAGAATACCAGTTTGATAGTAGCAATCTTTTCACTCCCTTTTAATAAGCCTTTAACTAATATTGTTTTCATGTGTGGAAATAAGTGTTTGTTTTTTGTTTGCTTGTTTGTTTTGTTTTGTTTTAATTCTAAAACCCTTCTTGCCAAAGTGTTCTTTAGCAAGTGGAAGTATCTGGGGATCTTTTATTTACTTGATTTGAATTTAGGATCCTCTTGACTAATTTTATTCTGAATTTCTCAAACCATGTTCTGTTATTTTTTGTAACAGTCTCTACCATGATTTGCACATGCATTGAATATCAATTTTAATTAGACCCTTCAAAATTATTAGTTTCTGAACCAAGACTTTCATATAATTGAGGAGCAAGCAAAATCACATCTTGAATGTATAGTCTAGAATCATTAAGAAAGTTAGATTCCAAATAAGTGACTCCCCTATTCCCCTTCCTCCACCCCTTTTGGTAAGGAAGGGACAGTAAATGAGATATTATGAGCTGAAATAAAGATTTGCTGAAAGCACAATAACAACAGCAGTATAATAGCAAATTAATAGCAAAAGTATACCAAAGAGAAGGTGTTTTACCCACAAAAGGGTATTCACCACCGGGAATGCTGCTGTGCCCATGCCACTGGTATTCAGGAAACAAAGCCTATTTGCCAAGGAGAGCTCCCACAGATCAGTGTTACCCCTCCCTCCATCCTGAAGACAATGAAAAGCAGGGACAACCAAACCATGGAAGCTGTTCATCCAAATAGGGATCGTGCAGCTGCTGGTTGAGCTCAGTTCTCTGCAGCTGCCTGTGCCGCTGCCTCCAACTCTCCGCTGTGCTGTGTGTGTGTGAAAAACATCTCTGCCGGGGTGCTGACCCCAGGCTGCCTGGCCCTGCAGGCTCAGCTGTGCCTCGGAGCTGTCTGTTTCAGTACCACAAGGCCATATTCACGCTCCAGAGAAAAATGGGATGGAAGGGTCCAAGTTCTCTGTGGTTTTAGGGGGACTATCCACTGCACTCCAGGGAGTGAGAAAAGGCTGCCAACTTCCAGTGCCAGTGCCCAGCTTTTCCTGCTGAAATCACACTCCCAGTAATGAAGCGGGTGATATGGAATAAACAGTGCTAAAAACTCCACCCCTTTTCTGTCACCAGGGCAAACTCCGGCTTTCAGTCCTCCGCAGCATTGTGGGCAATAGTGGGACACGAGAAATATGCTGCGGGCAACATTGCCTGGCAGCCTGGAGCACAGAATCACTGTAAGATTCCTGAAAGCTGTATCAGAGTTCTTGCAACAGTATGTTGTCAGTAAGTCACATGTTAGAGATCAGCGCTCTAAAATCAACAGGTAAAGAAAACCTTATTTGTGTTTGTTTCTTTTCTATCTTTCCAAGATCACTCCTTGTTTAGAAAAACCTGAGAAAAATAGATGAATACAGTTGAAATTTTAGCTATTACACATCTATTGGATGCTTCTTTGTCATGGTCTGAAGATGTTCACTGTAATGGTTTTGAGACCAAGCCTTCAATCTTTTTTGACAGAGCCACTTCCTCAGTCATTATGTTCTCCCTTAACTGGAGTTAATAGAAAACTGAGCCATGAAAATATTTACCACACTAAACAAGCAGCCTCAGCTTGACAGAACTTCTGCCACAATTCAAAATTATCACCACATGTCTGCATATGTACATAAAAGGGGGTTGAAGTGATTACTAAAAGAAAAAGATGAAGGCTAGTACAATATCATTTGTATTTAAAATCGAGAACATTGAAGAAACTAGAAGAAAGGGGATTCAGTGAGTTTAAATATTTCAAAAGACACTGCTGCCTTACCCTTTAATTTGCTTTATTGTTATTATAAATATTTTTCTAGATTCTCAACCTTCTTAGTATCTGCTAAATATTAATGTTCTTAGGCAATACTTGTCTTTATATGTATCCTCTGCTTTTTCCCTAGATCAGTTATGCTCCAGAAAGTACCTCCTTCATTAAAATCAGTGGTCATCCTCAATTTCAGTAGTACAGGGTTTCATCCTCTTTCCTGAAAATAAAGAAGGAGAAAATTTATTACTAGGTTGTTTTCTACTGAATGCCTTATATTCATTGTGAAACTAGCAGGCGTTTCCTTTATTTAACTTTTGCTGAAGCGGAGAATACTGGACTGTTAAGATGGAAGAGCTCCAGGGCTGACAGAGTGTTCCTGGCAGGTGGTAATAGCCTGTTGTCATATGAAAGAAATTTTACTACTATTCAGCCCCAGTCCAAATTGGTGATCTAAAATTAGGCATGAAAGTCACAGAAAAACTTAATGTGCATGTAGATAAGATGCATATCTGTCATGACAGATAAATGTGATTCTTTAATGGTTAAAGACTATATTTAATCGTCTGTTGTACCTTTAGTCTCAATTCAGGAGCAAAACTGAGAGCCCTGGTCCTGCGACCTGAAATGTTTTAAGCCAGTTTAAATGGAGAAAAAAAAAAAAGCATAGTCCCCCCCAAACAAAACCTTAGAAACAAACAAACAAAACCCCACAACTAAACAAAAACCCAACCCCACCCAAAAAACAAACAAACAAACAAAACCCCAAAACAAAAACAAACCCAAAACACCAAGAAAATAAAACCCCATACAAAACCCAAACAAACAAAAACCAAAATGAAACAAACAAAAAAAACCAACTCAAAACAACCACCTCCTCAAAAATGATGCAGAAAAAAAATTGAGGACCCTTGTTTTCCCCTCGCTTTGTTCTCCTTAATGTGAAGTCAAGATCTCACATGCCATTCCTTATAGGTAGTTTTTAATTGGGTTAAATCCCACCCACCAAAAGGTTTAAAAAGTGCTAATTTTAGTGAAAAATTTAAAAATGCAAGGCTGAAAACAGGGTGGAAGCACTCCTTTGGGGGCCACCACTGTTTCAAACCCTGGAAGTGTACAGGCATGGTGACATCTCTGAGGCTAATAACAGATTTCTAGCCTGGATTTGGGTAATTAATGCAATTCCTCTGGCCCAGACATAGAAGGAGAAGGTTCGTGAATCCAAACTGGATTAAATAATCTGCGTGTGTACTGAGTCTAAAAAAAAAGTGATTTGCTTTCTGTCTGTCTATCTCTGTGAACCAGATAATTTGGTGTCTGACATGTATCTGTTTGAGACACAAGCAAATGGTTTTCTCAAGCAGAGCTGGAGGTGTTGCCAGGTAGAGCTGGAGGAAAATGTGACTGTAGAAAGCGTAACTTATGATAGTTTACATAGGAATTTGTTTTTAATGCTCTTGTATATAAAATGGGATAGTGTCTGATTATCAAGATTGCTGTAAGAATCAGTTCAACATATATCCTTGTGATTCCCTTTGAGACCTCGAGATGGAAAGCAACATATCTGGAAAGCATTCTCTCCAATTTTATTTTATTGAAGTTGGTACTTTCTCTTTATAACAAAACCCCGAGATTCTCAAATCCTTGTTCCCATTTATAGCAAGCTGGTTTAGGAAAAATAACAGGCAACAAATCACTACCAAAAAAAGCAGAATAAATCCCATTCTGAAGAAAACTGCATTGAAATTATCATTGCACTTTATCCTTTGATTGTAGCAGCTCTGTTAGGTCCAGCATGCAGAGCAGTTGGAATTTCCCTGTGGCTCCGTGGTGCCTTTTAGAAGTTTTTTTTTTTTTTTTTCTCTAGGCTCTGTCTTCAATGAAAACCTCATGGGTGAGCAGCAGTTAGCATGAGACCTAAGTACCACAAGCCCACAGGGGAAAATAGCTCACAAATATAGTAAAAAGGTACTTAGAGAAAGAATAACAGGTGCTTGGTAAAAAAATGCCAATAATGCATATTACGGCCACACTATCTGACTGAATTTTTTCTTTATTTGTTTTGTTTTCGTTCTGTGATGTAGAAAAGATTAAGGAAGAGACTGCAAGCTTTGGTAATTTAACATGTTATGTTAAAAAAAATAAATAAGTTTTATGAGCCTAAGATATTCCTGAGAGTCCAGACTGTCTATTATAGCCTGCATTTTTCAGTATCCAGTGTTTTCAATGCTTCCATTATTTTATGTGCAGCTCCAGGTATTTTTGAGCAGTGGAAACCTTTTCAAGGTATCTTTTGATGGGTAATGTAAACCCAAGGAATTACTAATTCTTAGTCACATTAAAAATATAAAAGTTCTCTATGTTAATACCTGTAATGGTCTCTTTTGGGAATGGTGAGAAGAGAGTGCTGCTCATTGCCAAGTCAACTGCTCACAGTGTAAAGATTTAAAATGACTGGTTCATAAATCTGGAAAGGTATTGCTGGTCTGAAGTCTACCCATCACTCCACATTTAAAGATATTCAGGGAAACTTAAATTGTTAAAAAGTCTTACTATTTACAGTTGTAAATGTACAATCTGAGAGAATTCTTCTCAAGGAATTGGTCTTTCTCTGAACAGTGTTGATTTACTTTCAAAGATTTAAATCTTCTCTTGTATCAGAGTATTTGACACTTGACACTTGAAATTTTGCCTTCTTATATTCAAGATGATGAACATGAGACACATGATTCTTAACTTTCACATTTTCTATTTCTAGATAACAAGTTCTGAGGAAGGCTTGCCTACAAAGCTTAGTTTTTATCAGAATAATTCTTATTCTTATATAAAAAGTACATGTACTGTTGTAGAAAGAAGTTCAAAATTAAAGCTTACACAGTACAAAATTCACATATCACAGATGAATATTTCAATTGATATGAAAAAATTACCAGATCATTCTCATAATATAGTATCTAGACACTCTCCCACGTGCATCCATAGAGATGGTTTAAAAAAACCACAACTTCTTCTAGCTGGAAATGAAATGGTAATAGGATATAACAAATTGTTCAACAACACCTTCTAGTTAGAGATACACTGAAAGTGAAGCTTGGTCATACTGTCTATTAAAGTACATGAAATAAATAACCAAGATTTTGTAATGGAGACATTTCAGCAAAGAAATTCTGTGTGGAAAGAAGTGTCTAAAAAGGAAGACAGCAAAAGTTCTTTTCCAGCCTTATATAATTAACTGAGATGGACTGAACTGAAAGGTGAGAAAAAAATTGCTTTTTAATGTTTACATGAACCTACTTTTAACCTTTATTAGTAAGAAATTTATGGTACACTTCTTCCTTACAGAAGACTGTATTTGCTATGGCAACATTGGAAATTAATATTACAAGCCTGACTGTTAAAGTAATATTACTGATATTATATAATGGCCAAATCAGATAAATGAAGACTATTATGAAAAAATACATTTAAAAATTAATGGGGAAAAAAAAAGTAGTGCAATTGTATACAATAAAATATTTGCTGGTTATTTACCCATTTGGAAATACCTATGCATGAACTTAATGGAACAGTTTGATTTCAATTTAAAATATTAGAGTTTAGAATTCATAAACCATATTTGAAAACCACGTGGAGTTGGAGGCTGTGTAGGCATTAAGGCAAAGGCTACTGTGATTTTTGTCTATCACAGGATGAGCAATAACATCAGGAATCTTGTCAGACTGTGTCAGAAGAGAACACAACACCCAACACACACACAGACAATCCTTTTCAATATCTGTAAATAAATCTGATGATCGTGAAGGAAAAAGAGAGAGCTATGATCTAAATGACTCTACTACACAATCTAAATATCGTTTCCATATTTTTTTTACTGGTGGTCATTTTACACTAGACTGGCATGGTGGTTGAAAATAGCATTCCAATACTCCAGAGTGTGGTAATCAGTGCAATTCACTTATCTAGAAGCTTATGTTACATAAAGCCACAGTGAAAGTAGAGAAATATGTGAAAGTAACCCAGATATTCTGCAAAAGCAATTTCAGCCTCAGATGGCTGTTCGTATAATGGGGATTATTACAGCTCTGCTTGATCATGACTCTCAACTTGATATACTCTAGCCATGAGAAAGCAGAGATTTAAGTGGCAAAGAAAGAGGAATAAAAACAACCAATGAATTAAAAAACCTTCTGTTTTTAATACATGTGCTAAAAACATAGTGCCACTGAAACTTCAGGAGTGAAAAGGCTTTATCTAATTACTTTGAGTGGGTGAGATGAAGAATGGGGAAAAAAATTACGAGAATGCATTTTGCATTCAGGTAAAATTGTTGATGTTTATGTGCTTAATGGTGCTTTAAATCTTCTCTGTCAATTTTTGTTACTAAAAGTTTAACCAGTTGTGTCTATATAAAAATGAAATACAACTTGAACTTTTAAGGTCTCTCATGCACATTTTTATGTTTAAGCATTAGACTGCAGAGAATTAGCATGGTAATAGCTGAGATTTGGAAATCAGAAAGTGTATGCTTTGGTACTAAATAGAATAAACTTTGTAGAAAGATGAGTGAAAAAAAATAGAGGAAATCAGGAGCATGAGAACTGGCCTATAAGTGCAGAAAGGCTGCTACTTTACTGGCTGTGTTCAGAGTCTGTGCTTCAAGAGTTCATTAAGAGACAGGCAACTATAACAAAATCTATTTGGATTCAAATTACCTCTGGAGTCTGCTTTGTTGTAAGAAATCAGGGATTTACAAGCTAAAGCTGTACATAGACCTGTGCATTTTACAAAAACCAAAATTAGATGCTTGATTCTTGTGCTTTTTTTGACAGGTGATATTGAAGAGCTAAGGAAAAAATGCAGTAAATTTATTAAAATGCTGGGATTTTTTTTACTATTTCCTCCTCCACTGGAAAAACATTTAGTACTCCTGGCATAGAGTATAATTGCTTTTGCATTAAACTGTCATAGTCTTGCTTTTCAGGTATGCCATATCTGCAGAGGCAAGATGCATTCTGAAAATACTCGTAAATTATGCTAAAATTTTTTCCAAAAGTGTTCAGGCCTCTACTATTGAAAACCACTATTTAAAAGCAGATAATATCTTTACTTTTTTTGAAGGTTGTTTCTGAACAAATATGTTATAAAGCAGACTGACTACTCCACATGAATAGGTAATACAGATCTATGATTCTATCAGTGAATACATAACACAATGGAGATGCCATGTTTCTTATTGATTTAATTCTGTTAGCTTTATCAGAATCATAGAATGGCCTGGGTTGGAAGGGACCATAAAGATCATCTAGTTCAAACCTCTCGGCCATGGGCAGGGACACCTTTCACTCGACCTGGCTGCTCAGAGCCTCGTCCAACATGACCTTGAACACCTCCATTGATGGAGCATCCACCACTTCTCTGAGCAACCCATTCCAGTGCCTAATTAACCTCAAACTAAAGAATTTATTCCTGATAACTGATCTAAAAATACCTTCTCTCAGTTTGAAGCCATTCCCCCTTGTCCTGTCATTACGTGGTCTTGTAAATAGTCTCTTTCCGTGTTTCTTGTAGGCTCCCTTCAGGTACTGGAAGGTCGCAATTAGGTCTACCCGAAGCCTTCTCTTCTCCAGGCTGAACAAACCAATCTTCTCTGCTTTTCCTCATAGGAGATGTGCTCCATCCCTGTAGTTATCTTGGTGACCTCCTCCAGACCTGCTTCAACAGGTCGATGTCCTTCCTGTGCTGAGGATCCCAGAGCTGGATGCAGCTAGGAAATTGAACTATGTAAATATACTGTTCTGACCTTTGATAGTATGACGAGGGCATTTCTGTGCTCTTGTCTCTTAAGCACTTTCTTTGTGGGCACTAGGACCTTATGGGCCCAATCCCGTATGAATATGCTTGCACACAGGTTTCAGTGTATGCAGGATCATTATTCAAATACTGGCTGCCATTCTATCTGTGAGGCAAAAAGCAAGCAAGGAGCAAAGTCAAATTGGTTTTGTGTCCTTGTTTCTTCCCCCAGATCCTCTAGGAAATCCACTACAGGACAGATTCATCCCTGGAGTACTTCGAAACCCGTACACGGATGTTGATTACTTGCAAAGCTTTGAGTGGACTGTTTTCCAGCAAGTACTCAACAATTCTAGAGTTATGAGGTCAGTTATGCCCACAGGCATTCACTCTTCAAATTTATAAAAACTTAAGCATTGTGAGGCTATTCTGACTATGGGTAGAAGTACATCATAGCTGTGGAATGCCACCTTGCATTTAATTTTTACTTTAGATTTCAAACTGAGAGGTGACAGTGGCCCTGTTTTTCTTATGTTGGTCTAAACATACCTGTTGAAACACTTTTGAATTCTCAAGTGACACCAAGTGCTAAACCACAATATGATTTATTGCTACATTTTCTGTCTTCCTCTAAGGAATCTGCCCCAAAATGACAGGCTGCAGAAGACCTCTGCTTTCATTTAATCTGTATGGCATTAGAAAAGTCCCAGATGGCTCCAGAAAGCAAGAGCAGCTTCTCCCCCAGTGCTGGGAAGCAAGACTGCACCTAATCTCAGATAATCTTGTTGAGAAATCCCTGTCTTTCCTCAGGTACCATGCTTTCACTATGCATACTATATGCACATGTAAGAAGTATTTGACTTGGAAGAAAGCTTTGGCCTTCAATGGAATGTGCTCACTTTGTCTCTCTTCTTCTTCAGTCTCCCTAGACTTCTCTTAAGTGTGAGTTGGCTACAGAATTTATGCCTTTCTAGGTGACATAATATAATTTGCCTGCATGTAATAACAAACAAAAATTTCTATATCTGACAACATTAAAGCATTAAGCAATGTAGGTTTTTACTGAGTAAGTGCTTTCATTGATATCAGATACATCCACTGACACCACATCCAATCTCTCTGAAGGTCATCTGAAATTAATTGTTCTCTGCAACTATCAGATGGATATTTGTTCTGTAAACACCCACAGCAGACAGGCTTCTGCAGATTATGAACCATGAAAAATATAGACTGCTTTGATGGCTTTGTGCACTCTGTGTTTGACTCCTAGACAGTGCTATTACGCATCCTACTATCTATATTTGAGATGACAGATGACTAACAAGAAGAAAAGATGTACATGATCTCAATGAAATCATCATAGCCATCGTGATAATGCCACTTACCTAATGGTTAAAAGATAAATAACAAACTTGCAGTGCTGCTGAATCCATGAGTCTATTTGCTTCAGAATACTTCTGAGTTTTTTATGCAGACTGTGGAAGACTCACAAAATTCGTTACAAGTTGCTGCTTTGTCTGGGTGTTTTTATGACAAGTTCTTCCTTCTCCCCACAACCTTAAGTCTCTGGACTCTTTTATCATAATGTCTTTAGACAAGGTCATATGTGATGAAGAAATAGGGAGTGTCATTAATGTTGAAGGAAATTGCTCAAGAAAATGTTGGACAGTGAAAGCAAGGCTTGTTATGTTAGCTGAAACCATGTCCAAATTAGAGCTTTTCCTACATGACTAATTTATTAAAACAGAGCTGGAGGTAGATACTGCAAACTTTATATACATAAGAGACTGTTGCTGTTACTCATGCAATAACATTCAAATTAGAGTGTCATCAACCATCAATATTGTCACTGATGTCTCACTAGTTGGCTGTTGAGAACAAAACAAAACAAATAAGTTTAAAAAAAGTGAACTATTTCCATTACATACTTCTTTTATAGCTATCATTGTCTACATGATGACAGAGGTAATAAAAATGGGCTAGATTTTTTTTAAAAAATAAGCTCATTTAAAACTTTTGTTTACTTTGCTCTTAATCTAACATAATACTCTAAGAATCCATGTAAGACTACAAAAAATATTTTGTGGCTTAAGGGAATAGTGCTTGAGTACGAGTTTTTCTAAAAGTTATTAGTTCAAATTTGTCATAGGTTCATAACAAATTCTAACTCTTTCCCAGGTGTTTTAGGTCTTTGTATGGGCTGTAGAAAATAAGACTGGTGTTACAATAGCTCCTACTTCAGCATTTGGACGTGTGTTTAGTGACTTGGGTGGCACAAAGAGAGACGGACTGGGGTATGATTTGTCATGGCTCTAAGCCACATCAAGTATTTATCGGGAGTGAGCTTAATGCCAATTGTGGATACTTGGTATGGGACCCTGAATATACCCATGAGCCCCAATAACCCTGCCCAGCCCTTCCTGGGCCCCTTGTCCACGGCTGAGGAGCCCTCATTGGAACTCAGCCTAGGACAGCCAGTCAAGGTCTGGACCGCACCATAGGCAGGTCAGGACACAGCATCAACCCTGCATGACCTGGGACCTGATCCGCCTTGCCTTTGCCTGCTTGTTGTGGGCCCTTGGTGGGGCCAGTTAGTGTCACTGTCATCACCTTGACACTTCCTCTCTGTTCAGGTTCTGTGAAAAAGTGTACTGTGAGGGTGAGGCTACTGTCCTCCTTAAGTGAGGAACAGCTCATTTCAACCTCCAGCTTTTCACCCTTTGTGGAGAAGCCCTGCTCTGACTCTTCCCTGACATGAGGCACCTGACACATATCCATCAGGTGTTAAGAAACAGATTTTTTTCCCCCAAATCTCTGACATCTTGCAATTGCTAAAAAAGACCTATACAAGTGTAGAACACTACTGGTTGGAGGGATGTGTATCCCGTTTGCTCTAGGATGCTTTACTCAGAGTTCTGGTATGTGACTTATATTTGTTACTAGTGAGAGAGGAATAGCCTTGAGCACACCAATGATTGATTATTTTAGTACATACCACACAACTAACTATTTACACCGGGTAATCTTCGCCCAAACACAACATTCGTAATTCGCCAACTCAGGCAGATTTGTGAAGTCCTATCATGAAGCCAGTCCAAAGTCATAACTGTGATTGCTATTAGAAAACACAGCAGATAAGACAATGATGAAGAAGCACACAGTGATGTGTGATCTGATTAATTGACATAGGAGATGAAAAACTTGGTAATGTAAAATATGTGGCTTTAGATGTGAACAGATGTAGCCGTGAGATGTGCTAAGGTCCACCTTCCTATTACTTAAATGAGCCTATACCCTGTGAGCCATGATGGGACACCCAATGATTTTGCTTTTCCATGAGCATGCACTTTGAAGGATAAAAAAAGTCATATTTTACACAGAGTCAAAACCTGCTCATTCAAACTACAATTTTATGAATGAAAATGCTGCTACTTAAGTATTTTATATTCTTACAAAATTAATATAAAATTGTTCTCCTCACTTGACTCTTTGCAGCCCGATGCAAATTCTAAGAGGTTTCAGTTATGATGGAAAAGGTTGAGTTTTCAGTAAGTCTTCCATTCTGATGTGCACATTCCTACACACTCTTACTTCATCATAACAGGCATCATAACAATCACAACACAGTACCCAGCTTAATAAAAAGCCCTTGAGATGAAGCAACAGACCTGTTTTATGAATGCTTCAGCAAATATGCACACAGCCACCTGACTATATGATCTATGAGCTCACTTCATGTAATTCCAAAAGTACATCTGTTTTCAACCACCTGCAGCAATTTTCTAAGGCGAGGTGCATTTTGTATCTTTCTGTTCGACAAGGATCACATGCTAGCCAACATACTATCACAATTATCAGACCAAATCAATGTGTGTTTGACCTCCCAAAGTCTGTCCTTTACCTTGTTATAAACAGCAACAAAATATATCAAGCTGGAGCAGTGTGAGATGGTCTGTTCACACTGAGCTCCTTTTTACAGCATCTTCACCTGCTGTTGTATGATTTTCCGAGTGGTGATAATGTTAACATGCAGGAAAAAAACCTGAACTATTTAGTTACTCAATAAAAGCCTTTAAAATCCTAGGACAAAACAGTCTAGCAATGCAGAAAAAAATTGAAAAAACCCAACACCCAGCATAAAGAAGAGAAAGCACAAAGCAAGTCATCTGATATGCCTTGCCAGCCCTTTAAGTAAGATATAGAAAATTTATTAAAAATGTAATATTGAAGGGAATTGATGTTTTTAGTGTGACATTTACAGGTATTTTCAACTTTATAGTTCAAGTTATGAAAGCAATCTTTGGAGAAGGATAATTTTGATATGAAAGAAAAGCACTCATTCCTTTCAATGCACCAACTTTTTAATATTTTTTATTTGGTTGTATCTAGACCTTCCTTTTGGGTAAGCCTTAAGTACATATCCTTTCTCCTCACCCTCCTTGTCTTCACAACAAATCAGAACTGATGCCGTAAGGTCTTAACCTCATAGAATCATGGGATGTCTGAAGCTGGAAGGGACCTCTGGGAGTCATTAGGTCTAACCTCTCTGAGCAAGTAGAGCTACCTAGACCCTGCTTCCCAGGATCATTTCCAGATGGCTTTTGAATAATATCTCTAAGAATGGAGACTGCACAACATCCCTGGACAATCTGTATTGGTGCCCAGCCACGCTCTTACTAAAAAAGTGTCTCCTGATGTTCATAGACAAATAAAAAGAGCAGGGAATTTATTAGAAACAGTCAACACAACTTCACCAATGGCAAATCATGCCTTGATTAATCTAGTGGCTTTCTATGATGGAGTGACTGTATCAGTGGACAACGGAAGAGTTATGGATGTCATTTACCTGGACTTCTGTAAGGCCTTTGAAATTATCCCCTAAAACATTCTTGCTGTTAAATTGAAGAGATAGGATTTTAATGGATAAAGAATTGGCTGCAAGGTTGTATCAAATGTTACCCTCAATGGCTGAATGTCCGAAGTGGAAAGCAGCAACCAGTGGTGTCTCTCAGAGGTCTGTACTGTGCCCAATACTATTTGATATCTTAATCAGTGACATAACAGTGGGACTGGAGGAACCTCCAGCTAGTTCGCATGTGACGCCAAACTGAGTGATGCAGTCAATTCAATTGAGAGAAGATCAGTTACAGACTGTGGGATGACTGGATTAAGAACAGTCCTTGAACTGTTAAGAACTTGGAGATACTCATGAATGAAAAATGAGACATGAGCCAGCAATGTGTTCTTGCAGTCCAGAAATTCAATCATAACATGGGCTGCATAACAGGAAGCATTGCCAGCAGTATGAAGAAAGTGATTCTTCCCCTCTACTCTGCGCTTGTGACACTCCGCCTTTGGTCTTGCATTCAGCTCTGGAGAACGACATGGTCCAAAGGACAGACATGGAAATAGAGGATTGGAATACCTCTCCTATGTAGAAAGTTAGGACAATTGGGGTTGTTCAGACAGAAGAAGAAAAGGTGCTGGGAAGGCCTTATTGGTGCCTTGCAATACTTAAAGGGGGCTTTTAAGAAAGGTGAAAAAAGAGGGTTTTTTCCAGGACCTGTGCAAGGGGAAATTATTTGAAACTGAAAGAGAACAGATTTAGATTGAACAGAAGAAAGACATTTTTGCAAGGGTGATAAGACAGGGTGTCTAGAGAATGTGTGCATGCTCTATCATTGGAAATGCTAAAGGACTGATAGGACATAACTTTGGGCAACCTGATATAGTGCAAGAGGTCCTTCCCGATGGTGGGGTAGTTGAAATAGATGATCTTGGAAGATCTTTTCCAGCACAAACCATTCTATGAGTCCATGAGCCTGTGTTAAAAACAGTTGCACCTAGCATCTATTCCTGGAGTACACTGCTGTTTGAGATTACCAGCCAGACTTCCTACCACCGATCACCATCTTCTGGGCCCTGTTGTAAAAATGTTTTCAGTCTACCTCACTGTCTCCTCATACTGAAATGCATTGCTTATGAGAATCTTATGAAGAAAACCTCAAAGACCCTGCTGAAGTCCAGTCAGATAATATCCACTCTTCTCCCTTTATCTACCAGGACAGGCATTTCGTCAGATAAGTTCATTATGTTTGTCAAGCAGGCCTTCCCCTAGTTGAATCCATGTTGGCTATTTTTAATGATTTTTTTCCTTCTAATGCATGTAAACGGTTTCCAGGATTTGTTTCTCTGTCACCTTCCTAAGGATCAACATGCAGCTAACCTGTTTGCAGTTCCCTGGGTCCTCCTTCTTGCCCTTTTATAACAGAGAAATGTCATTTGCTTTCTTCCAGTCTACATCATGTCTTCCAATCACCATGATTGATAAAATATTATCAAGAGTGGCTTTGCAATGTCATCTGACAACTTCCTCCAAGCTGGTGGGTGCATCCTGTTAGGGCCCATGGATCCATGCGTGTGCTTAAGTATTCCCTGACCTGATCCTTTTCCACCAAGGCGACATCTTCCTTGCTCCATATTTTCCCCCTGGTCTCTGGGACCTGGGATTTCTGTCCTCTGGTATCTTCTGGTATTTCCAATAAAGGCTGAGGTCTCTAGAATTTCCTATCAGAATAATTGTGAGGGTGAGAAGAAGGCTGAAATCTTCCAGGTCTGACTCTTACACCAAGGCTGAGATTTGCATTAAACAGAAACATAGAGAATGGAAGATATTTCTGCGTCCCCTAAAATAGAGGTATAAACTAAACTAGGCATATAGCCATAGTGATACTACCCACTTTCTGTTAGTTGTTTTCTGATTGTATCTCTTCTTCTTTGAATAATTTTGCACAAGTTATTTCACTGGGAACAAGACAACAAGTTGATGGGTCACAGGAGAACTAAGATAAATCTTTATTAACATAATTAATTTTATTCCAATACTCTTTGAGCAGCATCCCTCTAAACTTTCACAAATTCTCTCTAGTGCGCCTCTGTATTTCCTGCTGTTTTCAGGAATCCCAGTAACTGTTTCTCAGTTGTCAGATATTTCTGTCACCGAGATTCTTACGGAAAAAAAAAAAACCAAAAAAAACAACAAAACACCTGCGAAGAATGGATGTCTTAATCTATATTCTTAATATAATCTTGAGGAGAAGATAATGACAGAGATAATTCATTATCACCTTTACTTTTATGACAATTTTTATGAGATCGTCCGAAAACATGATAGCACTTAATCTGCCATAAACAGCTGGCAAGAAGATAGCATGATGAGTTTAGGCTGGTAAGCTGCAAAGAATGCATTACTTTCTTTGAGACAGAACTCATTTCCTCTTGCTATTTTAAATAATACTGTAAAAAGATTTGAACAGGAAGAAGGAAATGTTTTTGTCAAAAGCAGTAAAAGACAAAAGTCAGAAGAAATGTTCCTTTGCTATGCATCAGACATAAGGCTTCAAACTTTTTTTTGTCAGGTTATTACTGGTTCTTAAAGGATAAATGTTTCAAGATCCCCAAGGGTCATGCACTGGAAGTCAAATATCAGTTTGGTTTTTGCAGTGTTCAGTTTACATGTAAACAGTTTATCTGTTTCAGCTGAGGTAAAGGTGCTTTCTTTCTTCATGCTTTTATCTTTCTTGGTTTTGACTTATTTCTTCTTTTTTCTGATGAATTTTGAGAAGGAAAGATGTTCGGTCATTTAAAATTTCATAAGTATTACTAAGAATGTTTACCTTTCATATAAACAAGTGCAGTTGTGTTGACTGAAATATGTTACTCGCTATAATGTGATATTTGTTATGTTGTGATAGGTTTGTATTAACTGCCATTGCCATTCTTCTATTTTCTACATTATTGGATAACCTCAAATTGTATCAGAAAATTGCCCTTTTTTAATAAAATCACATTTAGGTAAAGAAGAAGAGTAAATATAAATGTCTCCATCTAAAAAAAAAAAAAGGTTTGACTCTGAACTTAAATATTTCATTATTGAATTATTTGTTATAATTAATATTATCACTTAAAATTGTTTCATTAGAAATACTTCAAATAGATTTACAATTTTAGCATGCATGTGGAAAAAAAGTGCACTGAAAAAATGACCTAGAGATACACTGTTACAAGTTGGTATTAGACTGAATAAAATGTCATGAAGTGAGTGACACTTGATTTAAATATCTTTTTAATAGTGTTGATTTTTTAGCTGCTTAGGAGGAACAGGTGAAAAGGTCTGTTTTTACATTTAAGTCAGGAGCAGTTGGTACAGTTTAAAACTTGACATTGATCACTTTTACTGTTTGCGACATTTCTGTCATGTCTCATATTTGGAATAAAATATTCTAGATATATAAAAAAATAATAATCTTGGCACTTACTAGTAAATAATAGGATTTAAGATGCCACATGTAGATGAGACTGTCTTACGGATGAATGTTGTCCAAAAAGGAAGAGCTAACTAACTATCCAACTACATTTATTTCAAAATTAAAATGGTACAAAGGACTTGGGCAATATAATTTTTATTAAGAGATATATAATTCCTTCTCTTTTTTTTTTATGGAACTAAAGCCAACACACAAATGTTGTGTTAAAAGTTGGTTATAGCTTTGACTGTGTCTCCAAATAATTGATTTGGAGTTAATAAAAATACACTAACTATAGCTTTATAGTAACTAAAGAGATCACGTATGATTACATATCACTCCTCCAGGCATAGGTCCCCTATCTTACCCACTTTAAACCAGTCTTGCAAGCTGGGATGCTTTAAAAATTCCTTGCCATTTGTTGTTGCATACTCTCCCCTGCAAACTTACACACTCTTGAAAGTTGTATAATTAGGTGTCCGATACACATGATGAAAGCCCTTATCAGGAGTAGCACTGGGATAACCTATATTTTGGTTCAAATCATAATGAAAGTAGACTTGAAAGAAAAATAAGAGAGGAGAGGGCAGGGGAGGGGAGAATATTTCCAGTTGTAAGGGACAAACAATGATCATCTAGTGCAACTAACTGACAATTTCAGGACTGACCAAAAGCTAAAACACTTTGTTAAGTGCTTTGTGGGAGTATCAACCAGCCTTTTTCAGTGTTCAATCACCTTCTTGTTAAGGAAATATTTCTTCATATCTAGTCAGAACTTCACTGGATACAACTTGGAACCATTCTCATGTGTCCTCTCACTGGGTACTAAGGAGAAGAGATCAACCCCTCCCTCTCCCCTTCCTGTCCTCAGGAAGCTGAGGAGAGAAATGAAGCCTCTTGTCTCTTTCTCTCCAAACTACACAAGCCCAGTGTCCTTAACTGCTCCTCACAGGACATGCCTTGCAGCCTGTTCACCAGCTCCGTTGCACTTCTTTGGACACATTCAGGGACCTTCACATCTTTCTTAAATTGTGGGGCCCAGACCTGCACACAACACTCCAGGTGAGTTTGCACCAATGCCAAAAAATAAAGCAGGACAATCACCACTTTCGTTTGGCAGTGTTTGATGATGTGTTTGATGTTCCTCCAGCATGGGTTTTGCCCTCCTGGCTTTCAGGGCTCCCTGTTGACTCCTATTGAGCTTCTGTGGACCAGCACACCCAGATCCCTTTCTGCAGGAGCTCCCTCCAGCCACTCCTCTCCCAATTCATACTTGTGTCAGGTGTTGTTCCATTCCAGGCACAGAATGTCATTTTGACTTGTTAAATGTCATCACTTCTTGTTCTTTAAGAGAGTCAAGAGCACCTCCAAGTCTAGTGTCATCAGTAAGTACATCATGTCTGGATCAAAATTAGAATTGGAATATACATATAACTCCTAAATAATCCTGAAGAAGTTCAGATTTGGTCATAAACCCATTTCAAAAAAGATGACAAGAAATTATCATGAATTTCAAATATTCATCTTACTTGACTGTTCCATTCAGGAAACTTCTGATAATTTCTGATACGTTATGAAGATATTTTAAGAACCTATAGATCCCCTCCACTGTAAACGTCAAGTGATAGGTGTAAATTACTGTGGTGAATCTACTGTGTCAATACCAGACACTGAAATCCTACCATCTTTATTTGTCAGTAAAATCATATAATCTTCCTTACTGTCTGCCTATCCACATCTGTGCTCAGTTAGGTTTTCAGCCTATTTTGTCTCTACAGCATCAAATCTATTCTTAGTAAATGCACTGATTTTTGTCCTGTCCTGAAATCTGACATCTGACTACAGCTGATTTTTCAGTGAAAGATACTGATCTTTCACTACAGCTGAAAAATCCATCTTTTCTCTACCCTAAATCAGAGTGCTCAAAGCCATGTCCAATCTGCCCTTGAATAGTTCCAGTGATGGGGCATCCACAATTTCTCTGGGCAATCTCTTCCTGTGTCTTACCACTCTCATCATAAAGTATTTCCTCCTTATGCTCAATCCAAATGTTGACTTTTTCATTTTAAAACCATTGTTTCTTTTCTTGTCAGTACAGGTCTTGGAAAAAAGTATTTCTTCATCTTCTCTGTAAGTCCTTTTTAAGTATTTCTTTCTTTCTCACTCATATTTTCTCTTTATCTCCTTTTATCTCTTCCTTTCTTCCTATAGATGTCTATATCTGTGCACTACTCTCACAAACCTAACTAGAAGTAATTTCATGGATATTGAAGAGATTTTTACGCATTTTTGGTCTGCATAAAAAGGGCTTGAATATTACAGGTTCCAAAATGGATTGCTTTGCATTAGAAAGATTATTTTTCAAAAGACAAAAAACTCTCCACATATGCATGCACATTCCCAATCACATATTTATACACATTACAGTACATGTGAAAACTATAAATGATAGGTATCATGACAGAATACTACAGCAAGACTTTTATAGCTTTTTTGTTATATGAGGAAAGGAATGAAACTTTGCGAGCTGATTCTGTCTCCTCTGACTATGTAGGAGAAAGCTAAGAATACTTGTTTTTATATTTACAAAGCATTGTGTATAGCCTGTACCCTTATGATGCATTTTTCTCTAACAATATAAAAAAAAAAAAAAAAATTAATAGCCTTACCTTGACCAGCTCTGATCAACCAGACAGGGCAAAAGCCTGACCATGTCTAATATGCAATCTCAGAAATCTTGACAGTTTAGATACAATTTAGAAATAGGGGTGCATAGTGTCTTTGAACCAGACTGATCAAATTTTTTGGAAGATTCTCTCAGTGAAGAGTGCATTGAAATGTTATATCTCCTATCACTGCTTCAGAAGCAAGTCTGACTTCCCTTCTAATAAGCCTTGACAGAGCACCATGAAAGAAGCAGGGGCCAGCTAAATGTTTGGTATAAAACTCCTATAAAGCCAGAAAGGATTCCATGAAGATGTTTCCCTTGAAAGTAAAACCCTGCCTTTTGTAAATGCTGAGAAAATCCCACAGAAGTTGGCTGGGTTACACAGCTATTTCTGAAGTAGACTAGTTTGCCTTGTTTCACCAACAGTATTAGAAACATAAAGAACAAGAAATCAAAAAGTTCATGAACATGATACACAAACTCCTAACTTTTTTTTTTTTATAACAGATGACCATTCTTTCAGTAAAAATGAACTAAAATCAGCCTGTATTATTTCAGTATTATTCCATAATATTCAGCAATCACTAAACATTAATTTGTATGTTTGCAGTGTAGTATGTTTTGCAGCACATTTAAACACGTAGATAAACAGGAATTCTGAAATCAGATAATTACAGCATACCCATCTCTAAGTCTGAAAACCTCTGTACTTAGACGGTCAAGCCATGTGGTTAGACATTCATTAATACCTGAGAGGTAGTAACTGAGAAATCACTAAAACTGTTCTGGTTCATAAGGTTTGGGGAAGGTTTACATATTCCGCTGAATCACGGTATATTTGTCAAAGCATGTATTTCTGAACCCTGACTGTAAAGATTTTAATTTCACAGGAGCATTTTCACACTCAAAGACGTATTTGAAGGCAAGATTCTCCTGACTTCTTAGTGAAGGATGAGGAAAAACTATTAGCAGAGACCAAAAGAGTAAATCTGTGACAATACATCTCTCCAAGCAGCTATTAAGACATATCATAGCTGCATGCACAATAGGAGAGAAAGCCATCTTACAGTATAATCAAATTACAGGGCCACACAGCTGCTTCTATCAGGACCAATGATTACAGCCTACAATCTGGATATTTTCCATTCATGGCACATACCTCTATTCCAGGGAATTTCCCAATTGTTTTAATAAGATGACTAACCAGAGATTAGCCTTTATCATTTAAAATGTTAATATGCTAGAGCAATAGCCAAAAAATCATGTAGACTTAAGTGTGTGTTTCCAGCATTATCTCACATTAGAGGGTTAATTACTTTCTTGTTCTTATAATAGAACTGCATTCTGTTGCTAAGGAAACCAATGATTTCTTCATGTCTACAAGTACTTGAATCATATTTTGGTTTCTTTGTTTTCAGGGATGTTTTCTGGGAGGTTTTGTTAGTTTTGCTGTTGTTGTTTTTCATGTATGTTAAATCAGAAAAGGAGAAATAACACCAAGGATTAAAAATGGAAAATACAGGCTGACCTAGTAATTGCCAGATTTGTGATGGGGAGGCATAACAATGTGTTCTGTGGGGAAATGAGCTGTAGGCTCTGTCTTTAATTGTTTCCTGACAGAAAATGAAATTAGAAACAGTGAGCATGCACTGACTTTGAGCCCTGAAATGGGTGCTGACTCACCATCAGTCAGCTCGAGCTACTCTGCCCACCAACCACGGACAATTACCTTTCATCTTACATTCTTATTCAAATACGATAAAAGTGTATATATCATGATGGAAAACATTCAAGTTAGCTCCAACTGCAGCAGATCTGGAACCAGGGAACCTGAATATAGAGAATTGCTCTGCTACACCCACTCTTGTAATGTGCAAATTATCTGAAACTCAGGAGTAGGTTATAACCATGTGCTCGATTGCAAGCAATTAAATCATCTCAAGGCAATGCATGGTAGGCCATTAAACATAAAGATCTGAGGATCCAGCTGAGGAACTGTTTTAATATCAAGATTAAAATTGAAAGAAGGGACTGATATAAAGAAAGGAAACTGCGGAATCCCTCTGAAGAACACTACATTGAACATTGATCCTGGAAATCGAAATTTAGAGTGAATAAAATATTTTACATTATTTTGAGACAATTTAAATTCTTCGATGTCTTTTATGTTGTAGTGCCTAAAGTATTCTGTTACTCACTTTTCCACAAGGCAAAGAATATTATCCAACATTGAGATACATAATAAAATGTGATCACTGTAAGTTTGCTATAATTTTGCCTGGCAAACTGTAACTAGTATTTAGTGGTAAAATTGGAAACTGAAGGACTTCAGAATCTCTCCACAAGTGGTTCTAAATCAAGTATGCTTATTTCTGTCTCTTACAAGGAGTGTTATGAATATGCTTAGCCACAGGAACATATATAGCATCATAAAAGGGAGAAGCAGAATAAATTAAAAAAAAAAAAACCAAAACACCTTACGTTTCTTCTGTGGAAGGATTCATAGAATGAGAATTGGATCGGCACATTTAGTCATTTGACTGTATTTTAAACCTCTAAACCTATCAAAAATACACGTCTGTTTGTCAGTACGACTCTTTATGTGAATAAGGGCCTGAAGTGATGACATTTTTACAGGCTTACAAGTATGTGCTAGCTCAGGGGCAAACCCATTCCAAGACCTCCAGTTAACTATTCCTCTGCCTATTTCTCCTGTTGACACCTGCTTCTGCAGCAGTCTCAGCTCAGGGCTTTTTACTGGACTCCAACCTGAAGACAGTCAGGGAGCTAAAAGTGCTCTCCGAAGCACTCACCCTAAGCATCTTAACTGGCACATCATGAGACAAGTAAATATTCAAATATAGCAAGGATGAGTTGAGTTCTCTTTGCTGTCCTAAAATAACACAGTTTTCATAACATTCATTAGCTAGAATACAGGATATTCTGGCTGAAATGGGACAATCCAAATAGCTCCTACAGAAAGAAATCTGCAGATATAGGTTGATGGCAAATTGAATATGAGTCAGCCATGGGCCCTGGCAGCCCAAAGGGCCAACTGTGCCCTGGGAGACATCAAGAAAATTATCACCAGTTGGTCGAGGGAGGTCCTGCTCTACTCAGTGCTGGTACCACCTCACTTTGAGCACTGTGCGCAGTTTTGGGCATCACAATACAAGAAGGACATAAAGCTGTTAGACTGTGACCAGAGCAGGGTGATCAAGATGGTGAAAGGCCTTGAGGGCAAGACTTCCAAGGAGTAGCTGAGGTCCCTTGGCTAGCTCAGCTTAGAGAGGAGACGGCTGAGGGAAGACCTCACAGCAGTCTGTAGCTTTCTCACAAGCAGATGTGCAGGGGAAGGTGCTGATCTCCTCTCTCTGGTGACCAGTGACAGGCTTTGAGCAAATAGAATGAAGCTGCATTGGGGAAAGTTCAGACTGTACATTAGGAAAAGCTTCTTCACTGAGAGGGTGGTTGGGCCCTGGAAAAGTTTCCTCAGAGAAGTAGATACAACATTAAGCCTGTCAAAGTTCAGGGACCATCTGAATGATGTTCTTGATCATATGGTCTATTTTTAGGTAGTTCTGTGAGGAGCAGAGAATTGGACTTGATGATCCTTGTGGGTACTTTCCAGCTTGAGATAATCTAGGACTCTAAATAATTTCACTTTGTGGAATAGTTAAATATTTTCTGGGGAAACAAGAAAGATGATAAATGTGAGACATTAAGCAGATTTATCAATTGCAGCTGAAACTGTTTTTTGAAACTTGCATTCATGGAAATTGCTGGAAGCCAAATTATTTTAGAGGTGGGATATTTTCAGCAATGTGTGGGTACTACTGAGGATTTTGCTCAATAAAGAGGCTTTTATGAAACCTGTTTTTAATCATGTAAGATTCATAATTTGTAAGATTTGTCAGAATTATATTCAGAGCTGTTACTTGTAATGGAAGGCTTAGCTTTTCGGAAAATTCTTTTCAGAGCTGTTGCAGAGCTTGTCCAGATCTCTTTGGGAAAAAATTCCCTCTGGCCTGCTCCATAGCTACTGTTTATGGTGCTAGTGAAAATTATTCCACCTACTCATGGTGTTTTCTAAGTATAATATACATTATAAAGGATATATTTCTTTTCCCCATGCTCTTCTCAAGTTTTATCTAACTTCCCTTTATATTTCAGTAGTTTATTAGGCCTATTAATAATGAATTACATATCAAATGATATCTTGTACCATTAGTCCTTTTAATGCATTAAAATATTCTTCAGATCATACATGACAAACACCTGAAATGTGCTTTCTTAGTATTTTCTTATCAAGCTTAGAATAATGTGTGATGACAGAATCTTCAGAAGTAAAGTGCAAAGGCAAATGAGAAAAGCATGGATATAAAAATGAGTTGTTACTTTCCGTTTAAATATCTGAAAGTGGATATTACAATCCACACTACATAGAAATTACTCAGATGTTCAGGACAGGAAACAATATAAACATTTAACACAGATTATGTAATCGAAGGTCAGATTTACTGTTGCACTTTGGTTACTTAGTGTGGCTCCAGTGATAGAAAACAGTCACAAACTGAGCTTTAGAAGCTATTTCAGTGACATTTATAGCTGATTTGCAGAATGCTCCCAATCTTCGTTTTAGCTGCAAAAAATCTTGAGCAACTAATTTCGACATGGCAGTCACCATTAAGTAATTAATATGAATCAGCAGCTACAATGCAATATGAGATTGTACATGCCTACATTCTCATAATTAATGGTTAAATAACTACAGTAACTCAGCTACCATGATAAAAACTGTGCTGAATGTGATAATTTTTTGTGGTGAGATAAATGGAGCTGCTATAGCATCTCAAATACTTCTTTTATTTCTGTTTTTTGTTTTATGTGGCAAATGCAGTGAGATTTGTGGATGAGTAGTTGCTTGGCAAACAGAACCTGTCAGGTCATCTCTGAGCTGTTTTGGTTTGTTTTGTTTTTTATTATCTGTTTTAATACTGAAATAATAAACTGTAGTGACTTTAGATCTGTTTTAAATAACTTCCTCTGCTGGAAACCAAAGCTAACCAAAAACTTTAGTGGGCCGAGTTGATTCCAGTGTCAAGAATGGTGGCAGATAACAAGCTGAGGAAGCAGCTAAATAATACACACATTCCTGCCTTTATGCCTTCCAGGAAAGAGAAACACAGGTTTTAATCCTCCACAGAAAAAAAAAAAAAAAAAAGCCTGAAACAACACAATTCTGTTTACTGCCAAATGAAAAATATTCATTAAAGCAGTATGAAAGTCTTCTAATTCCAAATTTACAAAGTGTGTGAGACTTAAATCTGACATACTATTTTAACTCTAACATTAGTTCATTTTTCTCCATTTGTAACATGGGATAAATGAAGCATCTAGCCCAGCCATGAATTTCATTGGTCTTTTCTGTTCAGCAAATGAATAGTCTTAATTTTATTTAACCTTATATTTTAGTGGCTTGACCACAACCAAAACAGAGAATTGTACTTCCTATTTTACAAAAACATTGAAAGAAGATTGTTCTTTAACTTGCACCCAACCTATTAATCCAGTCAATAATTCAGCCTGGCCAATAGACAAAGCAATTGCCTGCAGCTATTGCAGTCGTGATTCAAAAGGACAAACAAGATCCTTACTTCAAATAACTGCTCTCACTGTTTCTAGTAGGTCTGTTACATATGGAATGCATTTTAAAAATTTAATAAACCATCATCCTTCACATGTAGCTTGACACTTCTGAATTATGAATTCAGAGTCTTGAGGCTTTAAAAAGGAAAGGTGAAGTCTGCAAGCAAAATAAGATCAATTTAGACAATGCATGTATTCATTCAACTATACATAAAGTGTTTGCAGCAGATTACCTCTGCATTCTGAATCAAGTAATACTTTTGAACCTGTACGGACTTCTGTTCACTTTGATCATTTGAAAAAGCAAACAAAGCACCCAAAATCCCAACTAGAAAAGCAACAGCAACACATAGAATTAAGATGTTTACAAATGTCTCACTGGAGAGCTGTTTTGGCCAGCTGGTGTATGTTTTTATGTCTATGGGTGAAATTTTTATCTCACTGGGACTGTATAGGTTTTTCTGATATCATAAACTGGAAGCATGATGCTCAAGTATTTCGACTAGTTTACCTAGAAACTTCAAGGTCTTGGGCCTATCATGGACTGCGGTCTGGCTCCCAGCAAGAAATTTGTGTTTTACTCCAGAAAGGCAGGAATATATGAGCAAAGTGCACAATTAGGGCATCAGAAAAAAAGGAAGGGAGTGAGGTGATTCAGAATTATTGGCGAACTTTGAAAAAATGAGGATTAGATTTATCTTCTCATAAATTTAGTCATGTAAGTAAAGTGCTTGTGACAGGAGTGTTATCATTCCAGGCGACATGTGCATTCAGTGAGGAGAAGCTGACAACTTTCAGAGTTTTTTTGTCCACTAAAGGTAGTCTTAAAAGGCTGATCTTTCCCTTCAGGTGATGCAAGGTTGACAAGGCTTCTAACATTGGCATGTGGGTTTATTGCCTAAACTGTTAAGGATATGAATTCTGGGTTCTTCCTAGCATTAGACTGTTTAGAATATACTTCATAAAAAATGAAGATTCCTCTTTATCCAGTAACTTTTTCTACGTACTTACTCCTATTTTTGTAATTACATTTTGAGCACACCGAAAACATGTCTCAAAATTCTAAGAAAATCATCGAGACCAAAGTTTTGTATTTTATTTTACAACATGAAGGCATATTCTGAAGAGTAGTAACATATCACGCCAATATTTTTTTCATTGTCATTATGTGATACAGCTTTTTCCACTGAATGCTTAAGTTGAATTTGCATAGAAAGAATAAAATTCCTAAAATACATATGTAGATGTGTCCCAACTAGAAAATTTCACCTTGATAGTTTCTACATTCCTGAGCCATAAAAAATAGCTGCTGGTTAATTCTGTCCTTCTGGCATGACTCAGTAATAGAGTAACAATGTGCTTGAGATATCATTAAAAGTCTGAGCAATAGTTCTGTAAGTTATTCTCCTACTGAAATAGCCTGCAAAAGGCTTGAAAATCTTTATGTCTTGTTGTACCTACTTTATATTCTTCTGTAGAAATAGGCTGGGAAAAAAAAAAACAATAAACTGGACCTTTTTTTTCTCTTTTCTGCCCAGTAAAGAATTTCACAATACTCAAGAAGTCTTGGGCCATTCTATATACATCATTATTTTGATTCATAACTGCTATGTCATGACATAGCATGCCATAAAGTGTGCTTACTGTGAGAATTATACATCAAAATGAAATACTCATGGGAAAACAGCTATTAAATTTGTCCACATGAAAGATGAAACAACAAGACATTCAAGCATCTACAGATATTTTTATTTTCCATATTTTTAATTTATAGTTCTTTGTAGAACTTTGAGCAAGAAATAACCCCTGCCTTAATGTATTAAGAAATTAAATATAATACAAAAATATTTATCATCTACTATCTAAAGAACTATTTCAGAATACATCCGTGTTGTAGAATTATAAGGAGAAATACTGAAAATTAAATGCACTTTTCACAGGTGTGTATGTATTTTCCCATCTTAAGAGGGATCACAATTACAATAATTTTTTAGAATTGGACAAAACAAGGGAGGTACAGTAATTTACCCTTTTATGCTAGTCCATTCAAAGTCAAATGTTTTAATCTTCTTTCCCTAGAAAGATACATAAAATAAAGTCATCAGGCTCTTTGTCAAACCTGGCTGTTAAGCACTAAAAATCTGCTGCAATAACCTGAGTCCTACGAGAAAAATTACTTAACACAGAGTAAGAGAATACAGTGGTATTTTGTTTTCAGTATTAGCTCTTTTACGAATTTAGATTATGTGAAAGTAAGAAGAAAAAAGGAAACACTTATTTTAATGTCAAACATAGAAAGAATAAAAATATTTTTCCTTGTTTTTTGGAGAAGAGGAAAGAATTATGCAACTGCAGATACCCAATTTTAGCAGTGAAAAACATGTTTCTCACAGAGTGAGAGCTGCTATAAAATCGAAACACAGTTTTCAAATGGATTCTAAGTTTAACCTAAAAATTTCACCTATCCTCACTCCATGAGTGGCTATATTTTTAATTCCTTCAGATATTGATTCCCTCTTTCCTTCATTGTTCGGAATGATAATAAATGTGAAAATGCCAGTCTTGGAAAAATGTAACAGCTGAATGCTTCTGGAATATTAGTAACATTTGTGCAGACTTCACTGAATATAAGATGAGCTCAAGCTGTCATGTTCTGCATTATGTTTAGTACCCACAAGTTTCTCAATGTTGCTTGATTTTATTGCAGTTAATAATCAGGGAGTTTATTTTAGCATTGATGAGATTTTGGGTTGCTTTTTGCTTTTAAATGTTGGGGGATTTTTTGTTTGCTTTGCAGGGTTTTTTTAAAATTTTTTGTTCTGAGGTAGAAAAAAAAAACCCCAAACTTTAACAGCTGAAAGTGCACTAGGAGTCAATTGTCAGAAACAAAAAAAATGCAGTGAAAGTCCAACCTTCCTTATAAGTATATTTGTCCCTGGTAATAAAAAGTAAATTCCTGAATCTGTCCGGTTGGTGCTGGGCCCAGATTCATGGTGTCAAGTGTATCCTCATGTCATCCGATATCTGATCCTCTTTTGAATAAAATAGTGTTACACAAACTTTTTAATTACTCGTTATCTCTGAATACCCTTACAAGTAAAAGGAAATCATGAAAGAGGAAGAAACCAATATCCCCAAAATTAAGCAATGCCCCAGCCCTCCTAGCCAAGTCTGATAAACCTAATAAATATTATCAACAAGTAGACACTCTTCCCTCTAACTCAGCTCAATTGCAGTACAGTCTGGAGGTTTTAGAGCTCATTCTAAGCCACAGTGTCATAACAAAGACACCCACAGGGTTTTTCACTTGGCAGAATAACTAACTGAGTGGAGGAAAAGGTCGTTGAACGTCATTTTCTGTTGAAGCTTCAAGCTACCAGCCAGACTGGTGGATGGTTTCTAGACTCCCTTCGTCAGCAGTTGCTGCAAATAGAAGTGGGACTAAGAGACCTATTGATTGATCTCCATGTAGCATTCCACTTTCCTGCTTTTTTGTGCCTTTTTGATTGAATAAAAATGCAACCATACAGAACTATAAGTCACTGAAAATATTTTCACTCCAATAGAGCAAGTATGATATAGCATCAGATGATACTATGGATTATGGATGAATCTCTGCTGTAATATCTTCTAAATATCTACATATTTTAAGTATCTGATTCCATAGCATAACTGGACGGATCTCTCACTAAGTGTCAGATTTCCCAAGACATTTTATGACGCATTATTCTCTCAGTTTTGGTGCCAAGGGCATATCAAGACTTTCAAAAAACTGTTTGTAATCATGCAATTAACCTTAAAGAAGTGCTATGGGGCAAAGCATAGCTTTTCGCTAGTAAGTGATTATGACTAATGCAGGCTTATTACAAATGTGTTTAGGCAAATGAATAGGATAAACACAAAAACTGATGAGACCTTCATTAAGAGAATACTGATCACACTTGGAAAGACTAGTTCTTATAGTAAAAAGTACACTTTTTGGCAATCTAGATGAAACCCTTTTAAAACACTCATTATGTATATTGTGTTGTCGACCTTTGTTCTGACAACTGTATAAGTTTTACATTAGTTAATATGTTCTTACCTTTGCCTCAGTGGTAATTACAATAAACTAATTATGTTCACAAAGTAACTATTATTTATATTCTGCTCAGCATTTTTATTGTTGTAATAGAAGCTTAACATTAAGAAAAGAAGAAAATTAATTAAGATTGTAAGATTTAGGCTAAATACGAGGAATCAAAAGAAGCTGATCACAATTGTATAAATCTATGTATTAGAAACTGCAATACTGTACCACATTTTAAAAACAAGGAAACTCAGGGCTGCTTCTGATTTATTAAAGTTATAGCAGACAAGAGAGCTTAAAGATTCTTAACACCTTTCAACATCATTTTGCTTTTAGTTGGATGTCCACATAAAGATTAAGGAGCGCCACTTCAGGCATCCTGCTGTGACAATTTTCACTTCTGTCCTTTTGCTCTCTCCTGTTATGCCTAATGCCAGGAAAAAAATCTGGAGGAAACATAACAATTTAATAAAGTACAGAAAAAAGAAAATGCTCAGAATTCCAGCTGGGTTTTCCACTTTGCTGGTAATTATCAAAAGTGCCTACCCACAACTGGAAATTAGAAGAGAAACTGCTGTTATTGTCACTTCCCTGCTCTCTATGTAGCTTTTCTTATCCACAGTAGCCCCCTAAACAAGTTATCCAAAACCAACAAACTGTGAGGTTCCGCTACTATGCACTCACTTCAAAAGCACTTTTGAACACAACAGTGCCTACGCTCTGCTTTCCCTCTCAGATATTACCTTCTCTGCTACTACATAACATGCCAAAGGAAAGATGGTGCTCCACAAAAATGCAGAAACCAAAAATAAAATTTAAAAAAGGACAAAGGAAATGATGAAGTATTGCTGCAGAAGTGTGCAAGGCTTTGCCTAATTGAACATTACGTATGTTGTGGTTAACATACCAGAGTTTCTTATTGTGCCATGTGTCAGAAATTTGTACGGAGTTCACCATTGTTGTATGCCAACTCGCTGGCAGTAATGACCTGGAAAGACAGACAGGGACAAACAGTGGATGAACTCTGGTAATGCAGATAAAATCTGTCTTCCTTATTTGTCTGGAATGTGGAGGAAATTCTCCAGCAAGTTGAAGTGGAAAAAATTCTACTCTCCACCTGTATGGACTAGTAACTCTGTAAGTGATCACCTGGGCAAGAGAGAGAATATAGTGGATACACACAACAGGCCATCCTGTGGTTTTACTTGTGGGACTACACAGAGGCCATGAGGTATTGGGATGGAAAATTCTCCTTGATCCTGGAGGAACAGGTATGTGACTTGCAAGGAAAAACAATCACAAAAGTGAGTTCCTCCAGGAAAACTGCTGCTCCAGTCTGCAGTGGGCAGTTTCCAAGATAGAAAAAAAGGGCTGATTTTTATCTTGATCAAAGGACTTTTGATTTTTAGTTATGAGGAATGAGGAGCAAATACTATGACCAGAACTAGAAGAGCCCTACCTCCAGCCCGGAGATGTGCTCAGAGTGGAAGCCCCAAGCAGCCCAAGGTCAGAAGCAATAGGGAAGGCCAGTAGCTGGAATCACTGCACCACCTTCACTGGGTGCTGTGCATGGACCTCAGACATGTCTCTTAAAAGCCTGATGGTGCACCAGAGAAAAAAACATAAAAGATCAGAAAATATTTCTGTCTGACCACGAAAGGTAACTGTGCAGCCAGTCAGCTTAGACTCCCTTTCAGGTCAGTGGAGAGAGATAAGCACATTGAAGAAGCAGCTCAGATCACATGTAAGATAAAAGTAGCTTCTCTCTACCTATTTCTATTGACTAGAGATGGAACTCAAGCTGACTAGGCTCTTAATTTAGGTATTAAGTTTATAGCTGAGTAGGAATAATTTGATATCCATGTTTGTGTTATAGCCTGTTTGAACTGGCAAGTAGAAGGATCACTGTTGCAATAAGATAATAAAATTGTGTTCTTCTTCCTTTTCCTTATTTTTTTTTAATAATTTATTTTTATAATTAATACTATTTCTTTTTGTGGATTTCACAAAGATATCCATTGTACTGGATTAATGTGAAATAAAAACATCCACTGTTGCTTAAAAAAACAACACAAGCAGAGAAAACTTGAAGTTACCACTGTACATAGTCTTTACGATGAATTCTATTTAAACAGTACTATGATCTTGAAATTAGTTTAGCTTCCACAAAACAAGTTACTACTGATTTTTGAATAATACAAAGGAATTATTTTTTCAAAAGGTCTTTCAAGAGGAACATAAAGGAAAAGGCAGGATGTTTGATGACAGTCCGCGTGATCATGTATTTAAATCGAGTGTCACTATAAAAGAAATTTGACAATGTTATAAAGTTACATACATAACTTATATACAAATAAATTGTCTTATAAATGCAAATATCATCTGGCATTCAGTATTAGAGGGGATATCTAATATTCTATAAATTAACGTAAACCTACAATTTTATTTTTAAGTAGCTGAATCTCTTTGGTTAGACTAAGAGAAAATTATATTATGAATAATGAATAATAAACTTAAAAGTGAATTAGAGGCATGAGGTGTTTTACAAAAGCATGAAAGATACTCAGTATTTTCTAATAAACATGGAGTCTTTTAACGGGCAAAACTTGAACTTTTTGGAGGGTGAAATAACTCAATGGGTGACTGCAGGAAATGCAGTTCTGCAAACATAATGCATCTGCATCATAGCAAAGCATTTGGTTGAGAGTCCTGTGAAATATTACTCTGAAAAATTGAATTTCCTTGGATACAAACCGTATGATATAGCATGAAAAGTAGCTCAACAGCCATAAACAGTAGTTAATGATGAACGACAACTTATCAGATAGGGAGAGATGTCTAGGGGCATACTAGTGTAGAATATTTCAGCCTTCTTCTTTATCTGACATCTTCATTAATAATTTAAAAGGAGTTCAAATATCATATTAATGAAACTCACAGATGATGCTAAATTGAGATGTGATGCAAACAGAGAGAATGACAAAGAATAAAATAGCAGGGCACTAGGCATGGATCCACATAGGTATAAGTATCTCCCACCTCCTCTGATTTCACAAGTCTAAATGTTTTTTTATACTGTACATTCTACACAAGTTTCTTGAAACTTATTTCACTGCTTCCAAACTGGACCTAAAAAATTTTTCATTGTCATCAGAGACAATAAGTTATCTATAAAAATCACTAAGAAATACAATGGTATTTTTTACATAAACAGAAACAAATATATAATAGTTATCTGTACAGGTGTCCATGTAGAGAGAGAATAAAGAACTTTTTAGCACATTACTTCTTGGGCATTTAAATATGTTTAAATATGAAACACAACAAAGAAATCATTGATGTCACATAATAATACATTTTACATGAAACATATTCTGCCTAACTAGTAGTACAAAAATGCTGGAATTATAGGGAAGAAAAGGCCAACTCATTCACTCCTGTTCTTTGCACACAGGAAGATGAGAAAGAACTTTTTTTTTTTTTTTTTTTTTTCCTGAAGCAGTTGAGGGTTACTATATGATAATATTCATGGACCATATTCAGTTTCTTTGCTTTAGCTGGCTTTTCATCTCCTAGTGACATACAGTAAAACATTTCTTGTCTGCATAGACGTGCCTTTGCACCCATATTGTCTTCAGACAGGTTCACTGAGGAAGCAAAATTAACTTTTCTTTTTCTCCTCTTTCTTCCTTTCCCATGAGGATCATATTACAGGATCAGGTATTGTGGTCTTACAATACAAGCTCAGTGTTACTGTTGAAATCAAACACTATTCTAAACTAACAGAACATAAGTACTGAAGATCACACAAAGAATACTAAATTCCAACAGAACTATTATCTCTTGGCAATGTTTAGATTTATCGATTTTATCTGCATGTAGATTTGGGGTTTGTTAGTTCATTAAGTTTGTTTTGCTGTTTGTTTAGCGTATTCTCATACCTTACTCAATAAAAATATGTTACACACTCTCTGCCTCCACTCCACTCTTGAAAACTTTCAGCTCATACAGAATTAGAACTATGTTAGTATATAGAACTCTTTCAAATGTAAATAAGGATTTTTAGATTTAGAATAAAAGAAACAAAGCAACATTTATCTAAGTTGTCCTAGCTATATTCTTCCATTGGTAGTGTTAAATTTATATTTTGTGAACTTCAAGGATTCTGAAGTGTAGAAAATTACTAAAATGGAAAGACGATGTCAATTATTTTGGGAAGGAAATTGAGTCAGTGGCAAAAATTTTCTTTTTAATTCATATGGCACAGTGCAAACCAGTTCATTGCGTACTTCCTTTTGAATAGGGGACAGTGATATTCATATATTCAGTGAAATGCATAAAATAAGGAACTTATTGGTCTTAAATTCTTGAAAGGCTTCACACTTTTTTCCAAACTTCTATAAAAGTAAAACCTCCTGTATCCTTGTTTGCAGAACCAGTGGGGCAGGTGTGTCCCTCATACTCCAGGACTTGTTGCGTGTTGTTGCAATCACCACTGTCCTGAAACAGTTCACAAGAGAAATTTCTCACACGTTCTGCCTGATAATCTTATATAGTTGATAATAGCTATCATATATTTTTGAAGACCATTTAAATTCACATACCATCATAGACTGTGTTAGTTCCTCTAGACAATAAGAAATACACGGCCTTATAAGAACAGCTCTTCATGCACTTATAAGCAGGATTTGTACCAAGTAGCCCTCTTGAAAATGTACGGAGAAGTAAGAAGCATCATAAAATGATCTGTGAATATAAATGAAGATAATAAAAGAGTTTTTAAAAGTTCATCTTTTTTATTATCAGACAATTATGAGTGTGGAGGATTAGTCAGATATGCCCAGTTATACAATTTGCAAATGTTCTCTTGCAAGAACAGACATAGCATACACATTAATAAAATATACTGCATATATAGCTTCTAGTTTACATGCTTTGGTTACAAATAGAATGTCATGTCTTAGGGGACAGCCTGATGTCATTGATGTTACTAGCAATAAAATGCAGGAATGGAATGAATGAACCTTTACTGGCTTGTAATTTCACTGTCTCAACACTTTTTAAAATCTGAATGTTGATTGCTACTTTCTTAGAAGCAACTCTCTTGCATCAGTGCCAGCAAGTATCAGCTGAAATTAAGGACTGAGAAATCCCTATTGATTATAACATTACTGCATTACAAAACCAATTTACATCTCAATTCTTAGGCTACTGAAGAGTCTCAGGTAGCTCCCTTGTCACTGAAAGTTAACGTGCAAAATGAGACCTTACATTTTAAACTACACGATGGATTTAAGGGTTTTTAGATCTGTCATTATGGTGATAGACAAGTATAACCGTCATGCAAAGCATACTTTAACAAGGATAAAGTACATTTTAAATTTGACTATGTTTCTGTCAAGAAATAAAAGAAAATACGACAGTTGATCTCGCAAAGATGCAGTTTGAATGTTGTAAGTATATTTTTTTCTACATAATATAGATTGATAAAATAAGGACAATAAATTTGAACATATCTAAGTACACTTTTCTAATTGATGTCGTTGCATAATTCAGCACACTAACATTGAACAGTCCTGGTAATGGTGACAGTACTTGTTGTTCCCACATCTGTACAACATTTGAAATGTTTACTTGACCTTGGCTTTGCATTTTGCAGGAATACTCTTATACAAAACATTAGCTTGGAAAATGTGACAAGATTAATAAAATCTCCCTTTTTTTTTTTTTTTTTAATAATTTCTACATTTTATACTCAGGAATATTAAAAAAACACTTCACTAAAAGAAAAATAATACTATAAATACAGAGTATTAAGGTTGTACAGTCAATAACTCAAAATTAGGTAATGCTACACTTAAATTTACCTTAAATTGTTTTATCGGTTCTATGTGTTTTGATAAATTTAGCTGCGTAGAGTAATTGACTAACTTAACTAAAGGATATAATGTGGGAATGACTGCAGTAATTTGGACCAAAGATTTATCTAAACCATGATTTATCTGACCATGATCACTAGTGAATATCTAAGGAAGAGTGTAAGACTTGTATTTTCCTAGCATACTCCTGCAATTGTGAGCATTTTTTCTTTTTGCTACCACTTCCTCAAACAAAAACAATACCTGTATTTGAAACACAAAAAATTTCCCCACTCGAAATCTTCTATGAGGACTAATTAATTAAACATAATTTTGTTTGGTTTTGTACCTGCCACAGTTTTAATCCAAATTTTTAATATGCCTTATGGCATGCAAACTCAAGAATGTGAAGTGCATTTCCTGACCCATTGAAAGAAGGGGAACTGCTGTAATACCTGTTTTTTATCTAGTATAATGTTGTTGTTTCACTTAATTCGAGTCTGCATATGTCTGACCTCACCAGTGGGGGTTGAATGATATGAAATAGATGCAGTTAGAATTAATGTGAAAAGAAAATATTAATAGATTGGACACGTTCCATCTGTGACAGTTTCGAAAGATTACATGGGTCTTAATTCTGCCATATGTAAAAAGGTCTCACTTAACATCTGAATCAAAGAAATGAAAGATAGGCGTTTCCCGTAATCAACAGTAGTCCAAGTTTTATTTGCTATGTTTTATCCATGAAAACATGGACTTTGTTTTTAATTTTTCTTCATGATCAAGAAAATCACTGAAGTGTATACTCACTTTTTAACATTAAATGGCTCAATACACAACCATAATATTATAGAAGCACTTAGGGATTTGGCTGGATTAATACTCTCGCCGCTAATGCAGTCGTAACTTTTTTTTCTTTGATGTTTCCTAGACACATAATGAGTTTCTAACCCCTAGGACCCTTCCACTCTCTACTGAACTGCAAGCTTGGAGTTCAAGTCTATTAGAAGGTCTATTCATTACTACTTAGCCTGGCAGTATCATACTGGCATCGTGCTGAATTTCTGTAAGTGAATGAGTTTTAATAGGTACTGAAAAGGTTTGGGGTTCTCTGAAAGCTTAAGCTCTTTTAGAAATACCACTCTCCCTGTAATGAAGTTCTTTGATTTTAACTTCTCTTTTTTTTATTCCCCTGGTGAAAAAAATATTACTGCAAAAGCTCTCCTAACACAAACATTCACTTTATTTTCATTGATTTCTTTTCAACAAACAGCTAAGCAGTCACTTTTGATAAAACATTTAGTAAGGTCAAATGGATCAGGAAATATGACCTAACCAGTGGACTTTGGGCAGAATGACGAACGTCACTTCAGGATGCTTGTGAAATTATTAAATCCATAACATTACCATAGACTTTTATTTATAATGCACATACATATGTAAAGTACCACAAAAGTACGCTAAAGTACCATGAACATATCTGTACATCAGACATAGAAAGCTCTCCCAGATTTTCATAAGAATGTTGATGTGTTTCAAGGCAATATTCGTCCTGATGAAGAATTTAACAAATGAATATTTTTCTTCAAACAAAAGCTTAATTTTTTTTAAATTTCAAAATCTGGAAGTGAGTAATAAAGAGCATCCTTTTCTTTGTAGACAGGGATTAACGTTAATAACACAAGCATATCACATGCAATACACCGTTTCCAAATTTACATTAGGTGAATTGAAGAATAAAGTTTTTCCATCAAAACTGGAAAGGACTGAGAGATTTTTCAATGTAATAGGCCATTGCAATTCACTGCATGAAGGAAGCAACTGCAGACTGGAAACATAGGAGGTCCCTGGAGCGTTGTGGTCTTTGTTCAGAGTTTTCCATTCAATTTCTACAGTTCTTTTTTTTTATGACACTACTGATGGACAGCCAGGAAAACACAGCACCATGAGAAGGTATTTGGCACAAAAAAGAAACATAGAATCGGTGCAGGATCAGCAATTTGCTCTTCAGGTCTAGCGCTGAAATTCTGAAGCGGACTTTCTTAAAGGGATTCATATTTTTAACAGGTATAGAAGTTTCCCTTTAATTTATTAAACACTAGAAAATCTGAAGCCAAAGAATCACTTGGCATTATAAAGCAAATAAACTCATATTATTAATTGTATTTTCAGAATAACATGCTTTCTTACTAATACAAACTAGATTTAACTTCTCTAGAATTTAGAGGATTCAGGTCTAGACAATCGTATAAGACAAAATGTATATTTTATTTACGTAACAGTCATAGTGGAACCTAAGTGTCCTTCAGTGTGATCAAAAGCTCCTTTGGGTGTCTGTAGACCTCAGACTGGACACAGTCATATCCATAGGTGTTTCAACAGGATATATGCAATATCATCCAGAGTAGTTGAGCACTTTTTAACCTTTACCAGTGTTTGCCATAGAGTTATACAGGAAATGCTGTTCCTCTCCAAATCCCAGCAGCACTCATGGAGTTGAAGAGAATTTTCTTCTCTGAGTATTCAGAATGTCCTTTCAAAAGGCTGACTCAGCAGCTACTAAAGAAAAAGACATTAGATCACTTTTTTTTTTCTTTTTTTTTTAAATACTGCTTAAAAAACTTTTGCAGGAAAATATTGAACAGGGTTCAACATACTTCTAAATCTGAAGGCATCCAGACTGTCATCTTTCACTTGGCATAAGAGTGTCCTAATCACTGAGCACCTCTCTTTACCCTACATTTGTTATGACTGACAATTTTAAATGTTGAAATTCAGGACAGTCTCAGACAGATAAATTACTCTTACTCAGACATATCAGAGTTGCTTAGTACAGGTCAAAGACTTGGAAGATGACCAGTAGTCTTTGGTATGGAAGATATTACATTCACATGATTTATTGGTCTGTGCAGAACAACTAGCTTCTGAACATTCCAACTCTGTGAACATTTAGAAATGCTACTAGTTACAATGAGAATACTGGAAAATAATATGCTTCAATTGTTTCATCAGATGGGACTGAGATTTTTAAAATGCAGATACCTCATGTTATAGAAGATGCCTGGTAAAACCACCTGCAGAAAGCTGGAACGTGCTGAAGAAAAAATAAAGACTTAAGGCCTACAGGACCATGACTTTCAGTGATGCACAACAGCCTTTCAAGGGAAGCATGAAACTCTCATTTAAGTAAGCACAGCAGCTTCAGGTCATCAGGACTTTAAACATGTATAAACCCACTGCTCTCCCTTCTTTTATGGAGCTTCTTATCTATGTGCCACACAATTCAGTTTTAAATTAAGGTTCACCAAAGTGTCTAGCAGATTAGCAACACAGTTTTTAGTGATTAATTTTGCATTTTTAGTGTTCTTCTCAGTAGGAATGAAATTAAACACTGAAAATAGAAATGAAGTTTGAAGCAGGGACTACAATGAGAGTCCTAATAACTTAAGCAAAGTAATGCACAACACCTGTTCACTCCCCTTCCATCCCTATGTATGCAGGATTGAATTCTAAATAACAGCACAGAAAAAAAAGAATAAGATGAAGCCATACTTTTAGAAAGGTAGTGAAATTTTCTGTATTTGTGATGAAGCCTACATAAATGGTTATCTGTTGATTGGAGTCCTCTTTCTAGATTAGTAAAAAGGGAGTTCAGAATTCTCCTCAGTCTAGGGAGAGAGCATATGCAGATCTGGATGACAGTATCCTTTTGCTGATCTTCTATAACGGAAATAAACCCTTTTTGGGATGGTCAGTCCCAGCAGTATCCTTCAGAATTGGTCGGACCTACATCTGCAGTCTCAGGGCAAGAGGGCATTCCCACACCAGTTTCATCTTCATACCCAAAGGGATGTGGGCAGGAGTTTAGCAGCTAAAACTCTCAAAGAAGAAAAATTCTACATATGTTCACAGTTTAGAAACACAAATGGGGCTGTGCAGATAAACAGCATAAACTGAATAAAGTTGACTATTTCTCCTTTTTTTTTTTTTTTTGGTTTTAAACTTAGATGCCAAGATTCTTCTTCATTTGGCTTTTAGACTCCTATGTGGTCTTCTGGATCTGAACATTACTTATTTTGCCAGACTGGCTTCTGCAGCAGTAAGAAACATTACTTGCTGGTTAACCAGTTCGTAGATCTTTTTCTATATAACCCATATAAGCATAGATTATTTATTCTTTGAATTTTTATTTTATATTTTTATATAAAAAATGTTAATGTTTTGCAAAGAAAATATCTTTTGGCAAATCAGTTATTACCAACAAAGTATTTTTGCTTCTTCTGAAAAAAAAAAGAGATTTTATATAAAAAGACTACAAAATATTCTTTTGCCAGAGTAGTCAGGTTTTCCAGGGCTTGATCTTTCTTTCCTCCAGCTTGATAATAAGGAAGGGAGAGCACTTTACACAAGGTATATGAGAACAAAGGCCAGCTGCTCTTAACTAGTCAGACCTGACTCCTCATTCTCAGGGAGCTACACGAGGGCAGATGTGCAAGAAGTGCAAGGAGAAGTGTGATTACAGATAACTAGAGCTAGTTTTACTTGAGTCAATTCAACCAAGAGATCAAGCTGAATGACCTGAAAGGGTAATGTCAAAATGTGATCGCATCTCTTTGCTGCCACTCATATGTCTTTTCTGTCATTCAGAAGAAACTTATGTGACTGAGCCAATGACGGTATAACATTGAAATAGTCATGGTCGTTGTGGAGTAGAGTATAATAACTATTGTTAAAACGCTGTTACTGGGAGCAGCTGTTCACCCATCTTTGAATTCATAGCTTGAATCCTGTTCACCTGCAGGAATAAAGCTCTAGTTATACCATTTATGTTTTCAATATTTAACACAACATGGATTAAAAAAAAAATCAAACAACAACAAAGTACTACTACTTAAAAAAATACATTTGAAAATTAAGCATTTTTTGTTATTATTTTTTTTCTTTTATGAAGAATGTGGTTTGAATAAAGAAGTAAACAACAATTACTTTTTTCAAGAATTCACAGAATCAAAGAACCACAGAAAAAGCTGAGTTGGAAGGGACCCACAAGGATTATCAAATCCAACTCCTGGCCCTGCACAGCACCATCCCCAAGAGTCACACCATGTGCCTGAGAGCATTGTCCAAATGCTTCTTGAACTCTGTCAGGCTGGTGCTGTGACCACGTCCCTGTGAAACCTGTTTCAGTGCCCAACCTCCCTCTCAGTGAACAACTTTTTCCTGATATCCAGCCTAAACTTTCCCCAACACAACTTCTGGCCATTTCCATGGGTCCTGTTACTGGTCACTATAGAGATCAGTGTCTGCCCCTCCTCCTCTCCGCTCAAGGAAGTTGTAACTGTGATGAGGTGTTCTCTCAGTCTCCTCTTCTCCAGGCTGAACACACCAAGTGACCTCAGGCCCTCCTCATGCCGCTTCCCCTCAAGGCCCTTCACCATCTCTGTTGCCCTCCTTTGGACACTCTCTCATAGCTTTATATCTTTCTTATGTTGTGGTGACCAAAACTGCACACAGCACTCGAGATCACACCAGTGCAGAGTCATTTAAACATACAGATTAATTCTTTAACTTGGATGGATGTTGGACCCAAATCCAACTTAAATAATTCTAGGATTCTATTATTTCAGAATGCACAATGCACCCAGAAAGAAATTTCAAAACAGTTTGAGAATCTGTCTCTATGTTTAGGAATAAGTTCTTTTGAATTTGGGTATCTAGACACCCAGGTGTAATTTGTCACACATTAGGCTGATTGTGGCATTCTAGTTGAAGCCCATTTTATTCAAGGACGGTAAACAAAGAGGAACAGATTTCTTGCACTTATTTCAAAGGCAAGCCAGTCAATCCAAGATTCACATACTATCTATCCATTCAGAATTTATTTAGCTAGAAGAAATTATTTTTCCTTTTCATTAGACCATTTGACAAAGTTTTATGGCTCTCTACACTGCAATTCTTTCAGTAAGTTTCTCCCTGGAGAGTGGTAAGTGACAATGACTAAGTGAGACAAATTAGTCACACTGAGATGTACCAGAAATTTTTACAAATGCAAGTCCTGGATCCACTATTCCCCTTCAAACTCTGCCCACTTCTAAAAACTATAATGATGAACACAAATGAAACTGTCACCCAATGATCCTATTGTTTGGCTTTTTTTTTGTTTTCCCTCAAGATATGGAAACTAAAAAATGCAACTGTTTTTCTATTTTCTGTGCTTCCGATGTGCTAGACTGCTCTCCAAATACATGTAAGATTTACTATGCGCTCAAGGCTTCAATACACAATATACAATATTTATTTCAAACATACCAGGAAATACCTGGGGTAACAGGACTATTCTATTTAATTAACATAATTTGACACAATTTTAGGTATAGAAATTATATTTAGTTCATAAATCCCCAGTAAAAGAAGTGTCAAAACATGTGTTAACTCCATCTGCTAGAATTCTACAGAATGTTAAATCTAATGTGGCACATGGAAAACAAGGAAACACATTCAAGTCACCTAGGGAACTTACAAAAAGGCAGGTTTGTAGCACACTGGGAACATATACAGGAATGAATTTTAAATCTACATGTGAAGATAGTCTTTTTTGAAACTCCTGTGGACTTACCTTTTCAAAAACTGGAGGAAGGGAGGGAAGAGCTAAGAAATTTATTGAGTAAAACTGTATATCCTAAAATGTTTGAAGCAATGAAACATTTAGCTCAGGCTGTCTGCCCATTATATAAAATGCTTTTAAAAGGAAATAAAAATATAGAGTTAGAAAAAAAAAAAAGGAACGAACCCAAACCTTAGGTTTAATGTAGGCAGAAATTGCACTAAGATAATTTCTTAAAATACAATAGTACAGGAAGCAGGTAAGATTAAAATATATTAAAATTAAACTATGAATTAATATTCACGAACACAGAAAAGGAGGATATGTTATGGTTTTAGTAACCCCTTTTATATTTTTAATTTGATAATAAAAAATAAATCCACCCCAAACCCCTTATACTACCACCAAAAAACCAAACCAGTCTTTACTGTCACATCTATCACTTTCATTATCCCCTGGAATGCCAGCAGTCTTCCCAGTCTTTGTCACCATTTCAGATTATGAAATACCAACAACAGAGAAGAACCCAGATGACACTGCTGTCACCAACGGTTAAGCCAAGTCATAAACAACAGTCTAGGTACGATTTTGAGCTCTAAAATGTAGACATTTAAAGTAGAACTGCCTAAGCATGAGCTAGTTATCTAAGCTCCACTCAAAGGTGAGGGAGATGAGGTGAAAACATTTAATAGAGGCTAGGGAGATGTTTAACTTATCTGAAAGCAAGCAATCACATTTTGTCACTTTACAATCTCTCTAGGTGTCATTGACTTGACAAAAGCAAGCTCGCACAGTTTGCTTACATGTACACATTTGGAGATACCTAAAGGAAGCACATGCCATATCCGTAATTGCAGTGATGACTTCGACCATGCTACTGCCTTTTTATCCTCCTGTCTTTTTAGTGTGATCTTTTTTTTTTTTTAATTTCCTAATGCTCACATATTTTTTATATTGAAAAAAAGAAGCCCAAACAACTGACTTACTAATTCAGATTTTGCAGCACTTGTTTGTGTACCTCTAAGTCAAAGTACAACAAAGATAAGTGTCTTAAACAGGTGTGGCTATGGGAACTTCTTCAAGTACAAAAGTCTGTCAAGATGATGGAACCACACTCTCACTCTTCTGCAGAGAAGATGTTAGCAGGATTCAGCACTGAAACAAAATGCAACTTATATCTTTGACTATCTGAACTCTCTTTATACCAAATCTCAATGTCCAACTACCTATGACAGGACCACAACAATATATTTTTGGTGCCTGGGATATTATATTAAATCTAATGCTCAAAATCAACTATATATCACTGCTATACAACCAATATACAATAAATTTGAGGGCCCAAAGCACCAGTGTCAAAGTTCCAACTAAATCAGAACACAAGAAATTTTAATGGCACTTAATATTCCATAAACAGAGGAAACCAGTGCAGCAGGGATCTAATTTTTTTAAGCCATGTTTTCTTCAGACTTTCTCAGTATCCACTAGTGCTAACAAACTCCATCTTTTGTATCATTTCACTCCCATATCAGAGATGGCAGCTATCAAAGGCAACCAGCAGGTGCAGCAGTTTACACAGCAGTTTCTGGGCACATCATGGATTTTTGGAGAAAATCTTTTGGGATCGTCAGACTCGTGGAGGAATCTCAGAAAAGGATATAGCCACAGAAGGCTGAGACTTCTAGAAAAAACTAGTTGCTTTTAAAGAACTGACAACCTCTCTTGATCAAAAAGTGTTTTGAGATTTTTTCCGACCTGACACCTGATTAGGCAGGGTGAAGCATCTCTTCAGTAGATGCTGGGAAGAGACCTAGAGCACAGCAAAGAAATGCCTGGTCAGTACCCTGGTAGCAGATGATGGGATGGGAGCTGCATCCAATAAAGAGCCAGAGCTGGCCGGGTCTGAGCCACACAGCGGCCCCAGGAGAAATACACCAGGGATTGCAGTGGCTAAGTCTGTTGTGGAGGGTTGAGACACAGAGGCCCCAGCCTGCCATGAGTCCTGTATCCAGCTCTGGGGTTCCCAGCAGAAGAAAGAAATTGATCTGTTAGAGCAGGTGCAGAGAAGGCCACAAAAATGATCAGATGGATAGAGCATCTCTTCTATGCAGAAAGGCTGAGAGAGTTGCGGTTGTTCAGCCTGCAGAGGGGAAAGCAACAGAGATCTTGTTGCAGTCTTTCGGTGTGTAAGGAGGGTTATAAGAACAATAGAAACTTGTCTATCTGATAGTGAAAGAGGCGGAAATAGTTTTAAATTGAAAGAGATTAGACTTAGACTGTATATAAGGAAGAAACTTTTTATGATGAGCACGGTGAGACATTGGAACAGGTTACCCACAGAATTTGTGACCCATGCCTGGAAGCCAGAACAAGATGGTCTTTGAAGGTCTCTTCCAACCCAAATCATTCCATGATTCTACTACCCCCTGCCTCTCTTCTCTAGGGGTATCAACGATGCAGCTGCAGGAGACCAGGAATAGATTATTTGTGACAACATGGTCCTGAGGATGAGGGTCAAGCTTATGGAAGATCCAGTGGTTTTATCCTCAGTTCTACTGGTGACTATCCCCTCAATCCCTGTAAAAGTGATGGAATAATTATTCCTGGATAACATTTCCAAAATTCTTAAGGACAACAAAGTGACTAGGGGTGATAATAATGGATTTATAGAGGGGTAATTATGCCTGGCCAACCTCAAAGCCTTCCACAATGAAAGAACTGCATTTATGAGCATTAATCAATGTAACCAACACATCTAGTAGTTAGGTAAGCTTTTTTTCAAATATATGTTTATGTAGCACCAAAAAAAAAAAAAGTATCAAAAATGCCTTATGCTGTGCTTTTTATCATTTTGAATAACAAAAAATTTCATGGAATACAGTGTGAGGAAACAATCATGTTGTCACTTTGCCACACAATACAAGAAAAGAAACCCCTTCCTTACACATTTGATGCTATTTTTTATAATCCAAATGCATCCTTGTACAACATACTGTCATCTGCATCTGTGACAACATCTGAGCCACTTCTGTCCTTTTCCCCAAGGGAAAAGAAACAGAGAAGCGAATATTTAAGAAGAATGAAAACAACAATATAAAGATAGGTGAAGATTTCTTAATGGGAAAATAAACAGGAGACTCTCTGGGAACACTCAAGTTAGCATCACATGCTAGGAAGAGCCTCTCTCTTGCATTAGCATTGTGTTTCTGAAGGGCACCATGGGGCGAGGATGAGCTGTTCTTATTAGGACTAGCTTTAATAAGACATCATTACTCTTGTTTGAACACTTCACCCAAGAGGCAAGGTTAAAACCCCTAGAGAGGGCTTCGCAAAAATGTTTTTGAAGAATGATTGTTAAATCAAGTGCTGATAGAAAATGGAGGAGTTTTAAGAGGAAGCTGAATGACATAAAGCCCCCCTTTCAGTAGGGTGCAGAGGATCAAGAAAATAGTAATTGAATCATAGGTATTGCTTGACCAGGATTAATTTGTTGAGTTCAAAAGCAGAGAGAAGTTGGTTAAGGACTCAATTTTTCTGTGTCCATTTTCTCTCACAGCTTTTGTGATGGTATCATTCTTGGTCAAAAGAAAGAATAATATTGAATTTTCACTGTTATAATTACTGTTCTTTATTTTGCATTCATTGCTGAATATTTCCTTTAATATAGAAAACTCTATTGATTTTTATTGTGTTTTTTATTCCCAAGAGCTTTATACTTTAATGTAATTAAAATGCAAAATTAACTATATATTTTATATATGTATTTATAGGAGGTAACAAAAATTACATAAATAGACACATTTTTCTGGAGGTATTGTCATAATTTAAATGAGCTCTTTATGATAATGATACTTTAAAAAAAACCCCACAAAAGACAAAATAAGTAAATAAATAAATAAATAAGCAAATATATAAGCAAGCTGTATAAACCCAAGACCTTTTACTCTGTGAGCTCTGTAAAGGAACTTTCCCAATGCAAGGCATGACCCAAAGGTTCTTTCTATTTTTGGGCTTTGATTCATATGCGTAATGATACCCTTATAACGCTGTTAAAGCTATATGAGGTGTTCAAATTACTTCACTGTAGAAAGGAATGCTTCTGCTTTGTACTATGGAGAGATTTAATTTAAGTTTCCTGTTCGTTAAATAAAATTAGTACTGCTTGAAAATTGTAGCATAACTTTCAGAGTTTCAAATTTAGTTGTGCAGTCACTTTTCTATTACATACCTAAGTCTAAAATCTGTAAAGATGTTAGTAAATATTGTTAAGGAAACAAGTTAGAAAAACAAGGTAACAACTGTATAATATTTTTACTGGATTATGAAAATATAGGGTGACTATTGTTAATGAAATTACAAAATATAGGGTGACTATTGTTAATGAAATTACAACTATATAATGCCCTATTATTACCTGTATAGTGACTATACACATAAACATGTGGCGAGCAATTTATTTCTCTTTTCTACAATCTTTAGCATGTGAGAGAGCTTTCATCTCAAACAGGACAATTCCACCAATAGATAATATTGGAACATGCTTCAAAATTAATTTGCGCTTTATTCCTTCTTTGGTACACAAAAAATTATTGTGATGTCATTCCATAATGAAAGGTAATTTACAGATACACAATATGGTGTCCATGTTTCGGTAGGCAGCCGTTAATTTTCACAGATTTTCTCACTGGCAAATTACCATAATCTTTCTGCATTTTTTAAATGTAGGAAGAGTCAAAACTTAAATACATGTTCAATCAGTTATTAAAAATAAATTATAATAATTTTTTCTATTATCGGTTATATTTTGGTTGAACAGGGTTCGTAGGTACTATCAGAAGAAACACATATATAATGTTTTTATTTAATGTATCATAGTAGGTGAAGAACTCAAACATAATTCACCAAAACTTCTTTTAAATGTGTAACGTGATTCAGTAAACTGAGGACTAAGTACCTTTTGGAGTGTTCTTGTGCTGCTTTGAGCAATTTAGTTCTGCTTTTCATCTGTACGGTAAAATGGCAGTGAAAGCACTGGCTCTATCACAGAATTTTCTTGAGAAGAAAAGTTTTAATCATCTTAGGGTATTCAGTATGATAATAGAGGCCATGCAAAGGAAGTATTGCTGTCTCATTTTAGATTAAGTCTTTCAAATACTCTGAGCTGATGCTGAACACTAAGCATCTACATAAACCCATCACTACTATGGAAGGCAAGTGACTGTTTTCAGTAATTTTACTTCCTATAGGACCAAACCTCAACAGAAGTTCCTGGTGTAAACAGAAGATGTAAGCAGATTTTTCTATGAACCTGAATGAAAGCTATCCTCTTTTGGATTCAAAATCCCCTAAATTCCTATACTTCAGGACTTGTGATAATCATGTCATAGCTGACATTCTAAAGAGAGATTCTTCTGATATTCCTGAGCTTTCCCTTTCTGATTATCCATCTGTGTTTTAATCTTGCTGAAAATGAAATTCAGTTACAAGCGAAAAGCTGTTAATGGATGTGAACAAATGGGGAAAAATGTGGCAATATGGTAAATCTGAGTTCCTTTTCATTCTTAAACAATAGTATCTTACCTAAGCATGAAGAAAACTTATTACTCTAATGATTGTCATATGGCACATTTTTGACATTATTTATAAAGACAACTTCAGAAATGTGACTCATAGCAGGATCTGACATAGTATTAGCATACGTTACTGCCATATTTTTTTCATGGTTGTGTGTGTAAAGCAAAGCAGAATTTTATGATGAAAATGTTACTCATGACTGTAAGCCCTTTTGAAAACTTAAACTGTGTTTGTCTTTCCTTTTGTTCACTCGTTCAACAATCCTTTCATTCATTCATTAATCATTCCTCCAACTCTGATTTTCTTTCTGTGAAACCATCTCTGTCCTGTATTTATGCTTAAAGACACTTTTATGCAATAAAATGAATGAAAAATGTCACTTCTTAAAATAAAAAAGCATGTGTTATTGCAAGCACCCACTGACGTCTATATTGCCAAATGTAGACTGGTGACTGCCACCATGGCTGGATCAGATTTCTTTCTGCTCCAAATGGTACATGGCACCTAGAATATAATTCTAGTTTGAATTCTCCCTGTGCACGAAATTATAGAGCTGCCGCTTTTTTTTTTTTTTTTTTTTTTTTAAGGAAAAAACAAACTTTGTCTGGGTTGCCCAAACAGAAACCTGCTGCAGTAGCAGATGAGTGATTATGTAGTGATTTGCAGCATAATTACTTATGAGAGACTGAATGGTTTATGTTGCTGGCTTGATATCAGTAAACTGTTTTGCATAGTCTTCTATCCTTTTGCCCATTTTAACAAACTTAAACCTTTTCCAGCCTCCTTAACTACAAGTCCTAGACTGTTTAGCACATATTAAACTTGAAAAAGAGAAATAGAGTGCATCTTGGTATTCACAAAGGAAATCAGCAGGAGTTACTGTACTTTTGACAGCAAAGAGGTGCATAAAAATGAATATTTAATAGGATGTCCACTTAGGATACTCTAAACATCATTACTGGCGCTCATCCAGCTAAGAAAAAACAGAAGGGGGAGGAAACGACACACTGCTTATTTTAATTAGGTGAAATTATGTGGTTCAATAAAGCATGACAGCCTGCATAATGAAAGAAGAGCCCCATGTTTATGAGAGAATTATTGATGACAAAAATGTTGGCAGCATGCATGTTTTACTGAGACAGTTGAAAACCATTTTATTATCTTTTCATTCATAATTTCCTGCAACATGCTTCAGTGTGTAAACTGATAACATGACCATGTGGTGGAGGAACCTTTTACTATTTTTTATAATAATGAACCAGGCCATTTTTCTTCTTCACTTCAGAACTAAATGTTGTTGACCCTTTCGTAGGCTGATGTAGAGCATGGCAGAAGTAAACAAAAAAAGGCAAAAGAATATTTATCTTGAAAGGTGTTTATTCAGTGAACTGGGATAGAACACATTCCTTAGAGGAGAGAGGGATTTTAAATGTAAGAAATGAAGGCTGGGTTCTGATTGGCACAATAAAGTGTAATTTTTTAACTTCATAGATGATAGTTGTCTGACTATAATTTAGAACAGAAATAGAATACGTATTCTGCTTGCTGTATTTCAGCAAAATTTAAAAGAAAGCTAACAAAATTTTTCATGGAACATAGATGCTCTCTTGGAAAAATTAACATTTAATTTTTCAGAAAAGCAATGTTAGAGCTTCTCTAAGGTTTAGGGAAGCAGCAGTGCAGGAAAGAAAGTAAAAGCTAACGCATGAAATGTGTCATAACATGTCAATTTTTAAACAGGAAATTAATAAAAATATTTTTGAAAACATGAGCCAGTAAAAAATAAAAAAGAAAAAAAAAACTTTTATGAAGAAATATTTTTTAAAACCCATCCAAATTAATATTTTGACAAAAATAATGCCCTTTGTGCAACATGCTCTTTCACTTACAAAGAAAAAAAAAGAATCATTAATATTACTGGATAAAACTAGCTTCATTATCTTTATATGTGACATTAAGGTGCAATAAGCCTGTTTATACTTCTGCTGTAAAGAATTCAGACCCTAATCTCCACTTCCAGCAAAACAAGGGGCATGTATTCTTTGTCGGTGGACTTGGAATGGATTTTAATATCAGTTCTCTCAAGATCAGCACATGGAGTATGATGTAACAACAAAAATTCTTTTGAATCTGCAAGAAAACTGAAAAAAGTTGTTTTTCTCTTGAAATTTTTCGGTGTTATTTCCTACATGAAGGCATGCACACAGGTGTACCAACAAAGTGCTTTCCATTTAGAGGAACTTCTGCCCAGAGCAGCTTTTCACAGAAGCTTAACCAAGAACTATGAGGTAGGGTGGGCAGAGGAAAGAAAGAAGATGATGTTTGTAGCATCTCCTTCCTGCTAAAATCAGAAAGCAAAAAATGATGCATTCTCCAAGGTCTAATGAAGGAATTCAGCTGGTTATTTCTTATTGTGGTCTAGAGTCAAAGTTACTAGGGCAATATTTTACAGAAAAAAATTCTAAATATTTTGCCTTCATGGAGGCAGCTATAGTGATGGAAAGACAACTACCTTCTCTGTATCCTAGGCACCATGATATCCAGTTGCACTGATCCTTACATTCTTGTTTCGCTAATGATTGTATTTTATTTTGCTTTAAGTCAAATAGCAATGCATACTTCCAAGCAAATATTTATTAAAGTTATGACATAAGACTGCCTGAAAATATAATCTGGAGGGTAAGGCTGATTAATGAAATTACCATCCACAGCAAAATTTTGTCACACCTTCATTTAAGATAAATGACTTCAAATAAACTATTAGTTATACTAAGATAGTGATTGTCATGACCCATTGGTATGGGACGTGATGTTCACGTTCTCGTAAAGCTGAACAAGGACACCAGAACACACGTCAGAGAGCTCTTATGCTTTTATTGCATAGTTGCCTTAATTCGAGCCACCAGCCCACCATTCAGACTGGAAAGGTTTTGGCTAACAAACCCTTAAACTCTTACAATGCACTTCCTCAAGAGCAGTGGCTAACAAATCCTTAATTTTGCACAGTGCCCTTCAATAAGTTCCCAAATCCCACAGCAAACTGCTCACAGGTGCTGGCTCACAAGCCACGTCACCAGTACTAAAGGGTGCTGGCTAACAAGCCACAACACACGTGCACAATCTCCGTGCTCCCACAGGAAAGTTCAGTATGGAGTATGGGGTAGAATATGATGGCTGTGCTTTGTCCACACAAAGCAAGGGAAGAAAACAAGGCACAAGAAGAGTGAGAGAACAAAGAACACCACCAGTCCTTAGATCCTGCCCTGGTGCTGTTGGGTGGAGCTGGGACAAACAATGAGAGTGAAAGAGAGGAAAAAGGACGCGAGGGGGCTCGATCTGGTCCGTTTTGNTCTTATGCTTTTATTGCATAGTTGCCTTAATTCGAGCCACCAGCCCACCATTCAGACTGGAAAGGTTTTGGCTAACAAACCCTTAAACTCTTACAATGCACTTCCTCAAGAGCAGTGGCTAACAAATCCTTAATTTTGCACAGTGCCCTTCAATAAGTTCCCAAATCCCACAGCAAACTGCTCACAGGTGCTGGCTCACAAGCCACGTCACCAGTACTAAAGGGTGCTGGCTAACAAGCCACAACACACGTGCACAATCTCCGTGCTCCCACAGGAAAGTTCAGTATGGAGTATGGGGTAGAATATGATGGCTGTGCTTTGTCCACACAAAGCAAGGGAAGAAAACAAGGCACAAGAAGAGTGAGAGAACAAAGAACACCACCAGTCCTTAGATCCTGCCCTGGTGCTGTTGGGTGGAGCTGGGACTAACAATGAGAGTGAGAGGAGAAAGGACACGAGGGGGCTCGATCTGGTCCATTTTGTAGTTACCCTGGTGCATGCCTCTTATGTGACCTAGACTTTTTGCACCCTTTTTTTCTGGCACGCACAGCCAGCTCTCATCCAGGAAATGAGCTAGGAGTGGGACTGAGCACAGGTCTCAGGATGGAGCAGGAAGCTGGCTCAGTACAGCACTGCCCCAGCTCCACAGGACACTCCTGATCACACCTTTCCTAAGGTAATACTCAGAATATTTGAGACAAAACATGCTTAGCTCTGGTCCTCTACAGTGACGTCACCTGTCTAAGGCTGATTAATGCATATCAATACACTTGTTACATGTATCAAAATCTTCAGACAAGACAGTCTGTTAAGAGCATGTTGTTCATTCTTCAGATTTTCACGTTGAGGATCCGTGCCTGTCTTCGGCTCCTTTGAAGCTAGCCCTGTTTTGTATTTTCAGTAGGGTATTCAGGCCCAATAAGTATTAATTAATTGTTAAAAAGGTTTTTGCCACTGGTGAGTATTTTCTTAATTTTGTATACAGCATTTAAACCAAAACAAAAAGTCCTGACCTAAGTTGAGCAGCTAAAAGATGTTCTGCCCTCCCTAATTTTAATCTTATATTTAGCTACCATAAACAGTGAGCTTTTGCCAAAGAGAGTGGCTAGCATAGCTAATTGGCTTGAGATTTAAATTATAACAATAATTGTTGCGTACTTCTTGTGATTAGTTTAATTATCCCCATTTCCTCTGAAAGCCTCAACATTAATTCCCATTGACTGTAATGTTAATTACTGGCGGGGGCAGAGATGTTCAGATGCTGGCTCATGCTGCAAAGTGAAGTAATTGATAACTTCAGCAGACGGTTCCCTGCTTTAAAGAAATGTGATCTTAACCTGTCTTTATTTTCCTTCTTTCTTTTTTTTTTTTCAGGAAAAAATATGGACAAAATCAAGAATCAGAGCACAAATATTCCTGATACAAGTGAGAAAAGTGTTAAAATTATGTTTTCAAATACTTCACAGGCCTTTTTGGGGTGGCAGAATGGGACACAATTAAAGAAAAATAATTGCAGCCCAGATAATTTCATCTTGACTTGCTACTCCGTTACATTCCTTATACCCCGTCACAGGCATTTGTTTCTCATCCTGACCTCAGCACTGACCAGAGCGGCAGAAAGAATCTCTCAGGTTCAGCAGGGTTGCTATTGCTGAATATCCTGCTGTCTCCCAGAGGGAGAGGTGTTCATTTGAGATTTTAGAGAACAAGAGCCTTTTCATAACCTCAATTACCACAAGGTCAATCTGCAACTGAGCGTTCAAGTGGTACTTAGATTGCCTGGTCGGCAGCTGTGGCCCAAGAGCGATGCTGAAACCAAGCTAAACTGCTGTCAATGTCTATCTGTTAATGACGCTAGCGAAAGAGAATCTTTCTGATAATTTGCTTTTGGAGGAACCAGGGAAAGGATTTGATTCTCAAACAAGTAAAGCCTTGTCAAGATTAAACATTCATTTGTAATTCATAACAAATGTCTCTGTTTCCCTCCATCTTTCAGTCATATAAACATATCTATGCATGTGTGTATATGTGTACATATGCATAGCTACATGCACTGTATACAAAGCATTTTTCTCCAGGCAACAACTTCTATATATTACAAAATTTCAAAACCATTATGCATACGTTCTGCTAGCAATGAATTTATATTACATTTTTTTGTGATAAATATATTTATGCTCTGACATGAGATTCATGCATAAGAATTGAAAATTACTGTGAAGGTGATGGCAATCTGTCAATTGATTGAGAATCCTTCAATCCCTTCAACTTTTATTCTTTCAGTAAGGTCTCACTGTAGGTCAAAGTACAGTAGGAAAAACAAAATTACAGTGTGATGAATAAAGCAATTCAACTAGATTAGAAACCAAGGTTCAGCATGGCAATGCCTAAACTGGAATGTTCTAAATCAAAACCCCAAAATGAAACCAAATGGTCTAACTTAGTGCCTATTAAATATTGTGGTAAGGCACTAAATATGTTGTAGTCACTGCAATTTAAATGCTTGTGATGTATTAGAAACATACATATTTTAAGCAATATGCCAACTCTCTTCGATCCTCCTTCAGAACTCTAAGACATTGTGGACAGTTACTTAAGGCTGACAACTTTCTGGAGAAAAGCCCAACCATTATTATTGCACACAAGGATTGTATTCTATTATTTTTATATTTTGCTTTTTTTTTTTTTTTCTTTTTTTAAAGAAACTTTCCAGTACCTTTTTTAAAAATCTAGCTAGAAGATCTATTGATGAAACCTCTACTTTTGTCAAGGTTTGAGCAAGCAAAAAGATAGTCTTTGTACCCTCTGCTGCCTATACTTCATTTGACCATAGCTTTTACTGAAACTCAACTGGGGTTTATCTTGCCTAACTTTAGTCATCCATAGAGTAGAAATCTGCACCTGCAAAAGTTATCTAGAGTTCTTTTGCACTCAGTGGAGAAAAACAGTCCTAACTACAAGGTGATTTATCTCATCCTAAAGCTGGCATCCAAACCAGGGCAGATTGATCACATTCCAGAAGTTAGGTGAGATGAATCCCAGCTCTACTGACTTGAACAGTAGTTTTGCTATATAATGTGATTCAGAGCTCACATAGTCATGACTTCAAGTGAGGCATGAGCCTAGCTCTGACTGTGAAAGACAGAATGTGAATTTTGTACTACAGATGCTGAAACTGATTCTGGTTTTAGCTTCTTGCAATCAAACAAATATCACATATTGATACATGAACCATTGATGTTCCAGAAAACAGTAAGTTTTAGTGAAACTAATACAGAATTAGGGCACTCACAACTGCAACCATCTCCATGTACCTTCAGAATTTCCTAGCTACCTTCTTTTTTGATGTTTGTTAGAGTTTCTTTTATTTGAGAAACTTAGTGATTAGTTCCTACCTACCGAGACAATAGACCCAGCTTTCTTCCAAAGCCCCGTCTGCCCTGGGATTCATATTGTCAAGTTTTGCCATCTCATAAAGAGTGAGAATGGCAATCTTAGAGCATGGCGAGTGGAGCCATGTATTTCCCCTCCCCTCAAGACATCAGTACATATTTGTCTACTAATTTCCACACTTCAGCTGAAAAATAAAAGTTTTTTCTTATTCTCTGTTCCTTCAGATAGTCCTTGTACTGGTTTTCTGACTAACCAATTCTACAATTTTTTAGTCCACAATATAGTTCTTCTACCTTCAAACCTATCAAGCACTTGGCTTGATAAAGCAGTTCTGTGGGAGATTTCCAACAGTTTCAGGATAGCAATTAATCCTGACCATCCACTTCTGAATTAAATATACTTATATAAAACATGAGCACAATTTATCTGTTGACAGAAAAGAGTCAAGGTCTGGGTATTTTTTAAATAATGGATACAATTCCTGCTTGTAGGAAAAGATTCTGAGTTTTTCAACTCAGATAAACTGAGGTAAACACCAGATGAAATGCTTATATACAAGGGAAATCAGTTTAAGAGAGAAGCATTTGCATCAACACTTCCAATTTCATCTGCTTGAGACAGCAATCATGAAACCGGTGGCATTTAGACTGGTTTGCATCCACTGTGCTAGATCCCTGTAAGAATTATCAGCTATGTCCATACAATATAGCCCTTGGATTTGCCTCTTCTCTTGTTTATATGTGTGTCACTCAAATAATTTCATAACCATTACTAGTCTTTTTGTGTTAATTTTTTTCAGTTCAAGTTGTCTGTAAGAATACGAAACCTTTAGTACAACTAGAGACTGATATTTGTACACCATAAAACTCTGCCTGTATATTGCATATACTGAACTATGGCAGGAGATGATCTCTGGGTTAAATAGGAGGTCAAAGCTTTTTGGGATAGAGCTAGAAGCTACTTGAGAAAACACAGCACTAGAAATTATCTATAAAAGCACATATACTATGAAATATGGAGACCCAACCTCCATGAGATGCTTTGTGCCCATAATATTAAAGATCTTTCAGATCCTTGGTGGATTTTATTTATTTATTTGCTTTATTTTTCCAATCTTATTTTTGCAGTTTAAGATAGCAGCAAAACTTCTTGAGTAAATTATTGGCTGATGTATGCATTTAAGTCTCTCATTGAATATGATATGTTTTTCCAGTTCATTATTTTCACAGTTTTAATATTTCTCGTTTGTTTCTTTGGTTTTTTTTCTCAGACAGGTATATTGAAAAAGAAAAATTCTGATTGATTATTTTTCTTGATAACTACTTCGAAATATTTTTTCGTTGAAATGAGGACAGTAGAATTGCAGAAATAATTTTACTCACCATTTCAGTTTCTGTCAAAGCTACTCAGCTTTACTAAAAAAGAGTGAAGAGGGGATATTTGGCTAACAAATTTTGTCCCAGAAGGCAAATTACGCAGATGATAATTGCACCAGCACCTCGTCTACAAATGCAATAAAATGCTTAGCACAGCCCATCTCTGTGCTGAGTATACTAAAACTAAGTGGAACCCCTGGGCACTGCAGAAAATACTGCAGGACACCTGATACCATTCACTGTCGTTTATCTTCCTTAGTGTCGAAACTTTGTAAAACCTGGCAAAACACACACACAAAAAAGAAAAGTCAGATAGGGAACTGATAATTGTCAAGGTCAAAAGGACTGTTATTCTTCTTTAAAGCTGTCAGCAAAAATAGCATTTGCAAGCTCACTTCTTTTTGTTTGGCTTTTTTTTTTTTTTTTTAGCTTTACATTCTGACATTTTAAAAGCCCATGTCTAGATTTTCAAGTGAGTTCTTTCCCCACTGGAATTAGAGATTTAGTTATCAGTGCTGAAGGACAATTGTATGTAGAGATGGTCAACTGGATCAGTTTACTCAAGCTCTAAGTGACTGTTTTTCCATGTTTCCAAAAGTAGGTCATTGATTTTTTTCCCCCCCCGTGATGAAAGTGCACTAGAACCTGCATCTTAGTATGTGCTAGGAAAGCACTTGGCACATGCTGAGACCTGAGAAATCTCAGAAAGTTCACATGGTCTGCAATGAATTCTTATTCAGTAATATGCTTGACAACCTCTATCTCAATTAAAGCAATCATCCCTGTAAACTTGATTTTTACAGTGACTCCTGAATTTGTGATGTGTATTTTCTCCTTTTGACACCTGCTCTTGTTTAGTTGGTGGCTAAACATAACAGCTTTGACATTTTCATAACTAAAGAAAACATAGTTCTTCTACTCACAATTTGCAGTCTCTGTCTTTCTGCCCCAGATACAAATAAAAAGCAAAGAACTTCCTTTCAGACAGTCATAGACAATCGTTTAATGGTCTGTAATCATGAGATGCTGATCTATTCCTTAATTCTGAAAAGTATATTCTTATTTAAGGAAATACTAGACAGTGAGGCAGCTGCTCTAGAAAGTATAATAACCACCAGTTTATAGAAACAAAGCCAATTGCCATCAAGGTAGCTGTGCTAGTGCCCTGTGGCAGCTGTGTTGAGCCAGCTCGAGTCTAGGGATTATGGGAACAAAGCACAACAGAAGCATACCCATGCTGTCAAGCCACTCTGTGTCCAAGCTTGTTTGCACCCACTCCTGTATCCATGCTGGAACTTTTATTCTTTCTAATGATTCTGTATAAATTGAATTAAATTTGAGAGGATGAAATATCCCATACGAATCTACTGTATATTTTATGCTACACACTATTGCATAGTCCAGTGTTTTAGAGATACTCATTCAAATTCCCCCAGTGAGAAGAGGAAATTAAACATAATTTCTCGTGTATGAATGACAGTTTTGCTCCTATTGCCTTCTTAGGAGATAGTGATGGCACCACAGCTGGCATCTGTTTCTTGCACACAGTGCGGTTTAGCAGGCTGTTCTGGGAACATCTACTACAGCAAGTACATGGACGAGATAGGAAGATAAATATTTAGTTTGTAGCTCCTTAGGGACCTTGAGCATAAGGTAATCTATCAATTTTTTAAGCACTGGCAAGGCTTCTGGACATGTCAAGAAATATACCTTTTGGATGCTTGGAAAATTTTAATACCAAGTACTTAAGGCTCTTACGTATACAAGAAATAGCGATCAAGTACATATTCTGATCATCTGAAGTTTGCACTGTGTTTCATAACTAGATAGCTGTGATGTATGATAAATCCACCTGTCACATCCTCTGAGTATCAGCTCCTTGCCCATAAGGTAGGTATAATAACAACACGTTATCTGTGGAAAATCCACAGAATCACAGAATCGGAGAATAAGCTGAGTTGGAAGGGACCCACAAGGATCATTGAGTCCAACTCCTGGCCCTGCACAGGACACTCCAAGAATCACACCATGTGCCCAAGAGCATTGTCCAATCACTTCTTGAACTCTGTCAGGCCAGTGCTGTGACCACGTCCCTGGGGAGCTTCTTGCAGTGCCCAACCATGCTCTGGGTGAAGAACTTTTTTCTAATGTCCAACCTAAACCACCTCTGACACAACTTCAGGCCATTTCCATGGGCCCTGTCGCTGGTCACCAGAGAGAAGAGATCAGTGTCTGCCCCTCCTCTTCCCCTCACGAGGATGTTGTGGACTGTGATGAGGTCTCCCCTCAGTCTCCTCTCCTCCAGGCTGAAAACACAAAGTGCCCTCAGCTGCTCCTCATGCGGCTTCTCCCTGTACGGCTTCTCCTCTTCACCACCTTTGGTGTTGTCTTTTGGACACTCTCTGATAGCTTAATATCTTATATTGACCCAAAACTGCACACAATATTCAAGGTGAGGCCTCTCCAGTGCAGAGCAGAGCGGGACAATCCCCTCCCTTGCCCGGCTGGAGATGCTGTGCCTGATGCCCCCCAGGACACGGGTGACCCTCCTGGCTGCCAGGGCACTGCTGACTCATGTTCAACTTGTCATTGACCAGGACCCCCAGGTCCCTTTCCCTTTCCAGGGCACTGCTTTCCAGCATCTCATTCCCCAGTCTGTACTGTACATCCAGGGCTGCCCCATCCCAGGTGCAGAATCCAGCACTTTCCCTTGTTGAACTTCATACAGTTGGTAATTGCCCAGCCCCTCCCAGTTTTGTATTTTCTGCAGACTTGTTTAGTATTCAGTTAACATTGTTGCGGAGATGGAAAGAAAGCAATTGTACAAGGAAAATAATAACTCTAATAGAAAGCCAGAGTTATAAAGGATGTTGGACACTGCAATTTAAATCATAATATAAAAATTATGTTTAAACTTTATTTTTCTAAATATTTTCAAATCCTTTACAAGCGTTTGCACCACATCTATATCACAGTCCCTTTCTGATATAATATATATGATTTTTCTTTTTAAAAAATGTGCATTTTTATACTCACTAAATAAAGAGAAAACTTTTCTTTTTTTTTTTTTTTCTGGCACTGTTTATTCTATCAGGTTAACCAACATAAGCTATGCAGTCAAATTAAATCCTTGCTACCCGAGGGATGACATCTAAGCTGGAGTAAGTACCATTATAACTTAACTGGCAAATGTGGGTTTTTTAATTGTCTAATACCAACTCTTTCCCACCTGATTAAGGTACAAGAGCCACAGTGTGTTTTGTTTATTTTCATGAGGTGGCATAGTAGTCATTTGTTCAGAACTGCAACATCCCAGAGCTATCTTGAGAGTGTCTATGTGGCCCTTGGTAATTTTTGCAATTGCTTTTGTTTGCCCCATTTGTTTAACTTCAATTGTAATTTTTCCTCCAGGAGTTGTCGCTTTTCCAATGAATAGCTAAGAGTAAGGTTTTACTTCATCTGTGCTTTGGAAATTGGTGGAAGCTTTACAATACGCAAGCAGACTAAGCATTTGGATACAGTACATTGGCTAGGTGCTTGCTAATTCTTGCTTTCTGGAGCAATTTGAATGTAGCCATCTTAGCATTTTTGCAAACAGTATGAAAAGCGAGGAAAAACCCCCCAACACTATATATCTGTATGTATATAGATATGTAGAGCTGACCTTGGAAACTAAGTAACAGGATAAAAATAATAATGATATTATTATTAATAATATTAGTAACAAAAATAATGATGAAAAAAGTAGTAATGAGAACACTCTAATGAGAATCCAGATTAGAATAATGTACATCAATACAGTATAACTCAAAGGTATTTTTCCATCCTTGAACTGTCTACATCTTTTTCTTCCGCAAGTATAAAAGGAACAAAATTAATATTCTTTCATTCTACCTTCTATACTTCTTACCTCAGGGTAAAAAAGGAATTATTAAGAATTTAACTTACTTAAATAGAATATGTACTTGTATATTTGAGACAAAGAAAAGATTTTTTTGTTTCACTGCTCCACTGATAGAAAGACAAAATAGAAGTTCACTGGTATCTTGACATACTGTCCTGTCTCTAAGGGTCAGAAAATGAAATATGCTTCATAGTGCCATTCAAAACACCAAAGAAAAAGAGCTTTCTTTTTACTCCATTGTATTTCTCTAAATTCACTCCCTTTAAGAAAGAAATAATAAAGAAGTTCAAAATTCAGAATTTATGGAATTTATAGCTGCTGAATATTTTATGTTTCAGATTCACAACATAATTATTCTATGACAACAAAAAGTATTATATTCCTACAAGCCAAAGTAATAACATTAAACCTCAACGTTGTACAAGTGCAAGCGGTTATAGAGTGTTCAAGGTGATAACAAGTAATCTGCATTTCCTGTTAAACATTTCCTTTGGAACTGACTTTTTTGTCTCTTTTCTATTATATTTTTCTTTGTTCATTCTTTTTTTTTCCCAAGGCAGTTTTGGAGTTTCATGCACATTGCTACCTTATTTTGGAGTATATAATTTAAAGTATCATAAGCCAGAATGTATAGTCTGACACACTATTACTCCCATATGGTGGCATGAATGTCATCTCTTGGAAAGGACATTTTCACCGCAGAAAGATTAGGAAAGCACTTGTTTATGGTAACACAACTGTTGTTTTTCTCTGTTGGACTGAGAAGAGCAAGAGTTAAATTATCTGTAGAAACTGGATGATTTGTTTCTATGAAGTCCTTGGGTCAGGTTCCTCATTGAGGGGAGCTGCAGCAACTTGTCTCATATACAGTAATGACTCTGGAGCAACTATTTTATTGCCTAGAAGAATGAACAATGTGTCCTCTGGGAACCAACTCAGCCTGGCCTCAGCTCACTAATAGAGCTGAGAACAGCTTAATTTAGTGCAATCATAATTTGCATGAGTTTTCTTCTGCAACTTCTATTATATTAAATTTTCCTATGAAAGAGCAAGCAAAAACCCCACTGGACAGTGCAAGAAGAGAGATAGAGGGCATATCTAATTTCCTTGAAGTTTTAGAAGCAATCTATTCTATGTAAAAGAGAATTAGGTCTGTCCTAGCTGTTCCTATAGCTGCAAAAATTCTAGATCCCAAAGAGGAATAAGATTTTAAATGCAATCTAGAATGACTGAGAGACCTATGTGACAATTTTAATTAATATTACAGTCTTTTTCTACTACTCATGTTCCTTGAAAATGTACAAATTTGTGATTTCCCTGCTAGATCAGTTCTAATTTATAGCTCAGATTTTTTTGGTCATCGCTATGAAAAAAGCTGGCTACTTCAGCAGCCTTAGAAACAAGATGCCATGATACAACAAACCTCCACTATCCTTAAGGTGTTAAGAACAGTACCAAACATTTCAGGGAGATAAATATTATGTAGGGATAGGTGTAATGGCAAAGAAGAAGTTTTGCTGATCATGAACAGTGAGTGAATTACCTTTCTTATTAATTGGACATGTTTCTGGTGTAGCAAATTAATATAAATGGGTAAGTAAGCAGCTGTGAGGAGGTCCCAAATTAGTATGAAAGATATCAACTATTTATGCAACTATATTTTTCCTATTAAGCTAACAACAACCTAGACCATGTGGCCGCATTTCAGATTAATTTATAGAGGTGTAAATCTCAGATAACACTGTTGTAAATCTAGAGTAATTCCAGTGAGCACAATGAACTTACTCACAGCTTGCATTAGTGTAATTGGAATTGGAATACGGTCTGTATTGCAATAAGGCACCAAGTATGTGGCAAAATTCATTTTGCCGGAGAAAAGCCTCTTAAGTTTTCCACTGAAATTTACTTCAGAGGCCAAATAAGTGTAGAGCTGTCGGCCTAATCCCAGGATGGACTAAGTAAATTTATACTGCGTTCTTTTCACAGAGCTGTTCATTGTTAATGGCAAATTCACTTGTGTGTGCTTCTAGGAGACTGCCTAATTCATACACCGTTTAAAACAGAACCACTGCTGATAGCTGTAATTAGTTACATAGCAACCCTTCCTCCTGCTGCTGCAAGAGGCTGCTAGTCCAACTTCTGTAACAGGCATGTACCAATTAGTAAAGCCTGAACCTAGTCCAGTGATAGTGAAATGAAAAGGCAACAGCTAAGAAACTGAGTTTACTTTTTTTGTTTGATCTTGGAGATATTACATTTGCAGTTTGTTTGCAAAGATCAACTTCAAAAAAATAGCTGTACCTCATTTTGGTCCTTCTAGATTGTGCTGTAAATACACTTTCTGCTTCATACCATTACAGTTATGGGAAAATGCTCAATGACAGAATAATGGTCTAGTACAAGAGATTAATTTGGAAACATTTATCAAGTCTGGTGGCCTTCTTTATTCTTTCTAGTCTTCAGAAGATTTACTCTCAAACAGAAGAAAAAATTCTGAGACCTTGGTAGGAAGGTGTTTACAAAACTAGAAATCTAATCAACGTTGGGTTTTTTTCCTCTTTCTGTATGAGTATGGATGTAATCTGTTTGTCAGTTAGGGAGGGATAAAATCAAGTATTCAGATCTATTTCTCAAGCAGAAAGTCTGTTTTTCTTCAGTAAGGAAATGGTTTATTTTGCTGATACTTCGAGTTGCTTTCTATTCACTTGCTGAATTCTACATGGCTTCTCCAAGTATTTGACTTATATTTTTGCATCTATCTACAGTTTAGTGTTCGGATATACTTAACATTTAGTCTGTCTTTTGCAACCTCAATTTTCAGTGTTTTCTCCAAGTGATAACTAGGAAATTAAATGTATAAATCAAAAAATAGACTAAGGCTTTAAGGCTACATTTCTGACTGCATCTGCAAAATCTTTTCACATCACTTTTGACACAAAATCTAGCCGATACAATTTTTGCATACGAATTTCATCTTAAAAACCTAGTGAACAAGTCCTTCTAAATAGAGCTTCTGTATTTTATATAATTAAATATTCTTGCATTTGATCCTAGAGTTAACAAAGGGATGGATGCTTTGAAGGTTTTCAGAGGGACCTCATGCACTCGTAAGGCGTCTATTTCAGGCATCTAAGTCAGATGCCTGACATCTCTCCATGGTCCTTGACAGTTAATGAACATTAAAGCTGCACAACCAAACTAGATAATTCTGAAGTAATCTCTCCATAATCATGTGTAGGATGGGCACTTGGTCCTCAGAAAGACTGTTTTGCTTTGCTAGTTTCTCTGGGAAAAATTAATACAAATGATGCAATGTATGGAGATGAAACTTATTCACTACATTATGTGTCTAATTCACCACCTATCGAGGCCTGAGAAGAAAGTTTTCACTGAAGAGAGACAAAATGCTTGCGGTAAAATGTGTGTCAGCCTGTGAATTGTGTAACCCCCCATGGAACTTCCTTGTCATCAGTAAGTCAGAAGAATGAAGTCGGCATGGTTTCACTCAATTGTGTGTCTCTTGTTTGGTTGGTTGTTTTTTTTTTAAGATTATCCTTTACCTAATGCACTTCTTACAACTTAGGAGATATAAAATTGTATTTGAAAGAACGCTATTGAGCAGACCCGTGTGTGTTATGTGGGATGTGCACCAAGGTATTACTTGTGAAAAGCCCTTGAAAGGTCCTTTGCCAGTGCAGTTCATAACTGAGCTAGCACATTTCTATGTACTTCTTCTTGGTTAAAAACAAGGTAAGTGTTATCCTAGTGAACACAGTGATTACACTCTCTCCCTCACCCCCCAAAAAAAAAAAAAAAAA
>VZTG01001346.1:0-14369 GCA_013397845.1 Melanocharis versteri | reverse complement strand
TTTACATAATCAAAAAAAAAAAACCACCAAAAAAACCAAACCAAACCAAACCAAACAAAACACGAGGAAAACCAACCCAAACCAAAACAAACAACCCACTTTCATGTACCAAAACCAGGAATCCCAAAACTGTCATTACAAAAAGGTGGTATATTTCCTGAATCCCAGGCAGCTGACATTGAGGTCACTCTCTTTAATCATGGAAAGAGTGGGGAGTGGCTCCCACCTGGAGAGAGAAAGAAAATAGCATTCCTGTCATCCCAGATTGTTTAAGTATGTTGCTGATACAGCAATGCTATTGACAAGCAGCAGCTGTGGAGGGGGCTCTCGTTATTCTTGTATCTTCACTTCCAAATTCCTCAAAGACAGTGTTGTGATTTTATGGAACCAAAAATATGATAAAAATTGACTGATCTTGCTTAACATATGAAAGAATTGTCCTTTACATAGTAAGCATTTTCTTTCTAAATTATGTAAATCATTATGTTTTCTCTCTACAGATGAAAAAGAGTAAGAAAGTTTCCTACAGAAAGAATCAGATTTTGAAATGCCTTAGCTTCTTGGAAGCACTTTAGGAAAAACGAACAACTACCCTTGCACTCACAAAAGCCTGTAGCCTGTACGGAGAACTGTGGTGACTATAAAGAAATTATATCTCTACAACAGGAAATAAAGAAAAAAAAAGAGATTGATAGATACAACTGTATAGAATGCATGCTGAAGCTGATGGATGGCAAAACACAGACAATTTTGGAAGCTCAGGTATGGATAAATTCTGTTCAATCAGTGAAACTAAGAACTTGCCACATTGATGAGAAGAGTACAAGAGTCTTAAGAGACTAAAATAGAAGGAATAAAAACTGAATTCCCTGAGAATCAAACTCTGAGAGGATCAAACGTGATAGATGGCAAAGGAGGAACTATTATGACTTGCTGTCAGGAAAATTGCTTTAGTTTTTTTTTATTGTGTTTCGTACTTTATTTTGTGCTTTCCTGTCAAAGGAAATGAGGGGGAACAAAAATTCGGGACAGTTTGGAGAATGTTGTGCCTCTTGTTAATGAACTTTTTGTTACTGCTTAACCCTATTCTATCTCTTGGCCAGTTCTTAGAAATTTTACTCTTCCAGAAATTTCATATAATAACCATTTAAAAATTCTGAATGTTAGTAGAGATTTTGTTTACATTATTAGATCAGTACTAAAACATGCAAGAAATAGGTACACACTCAGTGGAGGTAGACTCCAAGAACGTTTAGCTGCTAAAAATGAGATTCGATATTCAATCTATGTACAACCAGTAGAATTTCCAAGGTCCTAACCAAATTGGGTGGCTTTCCACAAACCTATGCCTTGTATTCCAAAAAAGTGAAACACAAGAAAAACATTTCAATCAATATTTTAAATACTTAAATAAAACTTTCTCAGCTGACTTGGTTTCATTTTAGTGTTCTTCTTGTTTTCCTACACAAAGTGAAAATGTTAGATCAAAGCTAGCCTGAAAATCTCACATAGGATATTTAGGCAAGGCTTTCACCTGAAACCACATCGTTAAGAAAGTGAGAAGAGACTGACCAGAATGGGTTTAGGAGAGCTAAAAAGGAACAGTGAGTAAAACCATTTGTTTAATTAAAAATAGACTCTCATTATTCCTCCATTAAAAAAAAAGTAAACTGGGCATTCACAGTTATATTTGCTTGAAGTTACATGTAACTAATAAAAATGTTTTAAAAAGAAAGTTTCAGACAAATTTAGTAACAAATAATGCTACAAGTCATGTATAGGATGAAAAATGTGTTATAGATATGAAAAAGAGGCACTGATGGGTTTTCCAGGAGAATTAATATATCTCCAGAGATAATGTATGGTAAGAACAGCTGATGGTTTATTTATGAGAACATTATAAATATATGTCCTTTTTATATACTGCTTTCTTACTTCCACTGATTTTTTTAAGGCTCTGTGTGTTTATTCTCTTTTAAAGAAATATAAACAAGCTGGTAAACAGATAACCTTATTCTAACAGCAACATCTTGAGTGGGGGTGGGAAGCAACTCCAAGCTCCTCTGTGCACAGTCAGCATGAGTCCATAAGGACAAATGGTTTTAGTTATTCACACACTAGTAAAATCCTCCCTGCAGAGCCACGTTTAGCAGGGTCTAATTTTTGTGTTTTATTTTTGTTTCCCACAGATGTTGAAGATGCTAGAATGAGAAGGGTCTTTCCTGGTGGGAATTTTAGACAAGCTTTTCTCTGTAAACTGCAGTATTTAAACATAAAAGAGAGCAAGATGGTTTGGGATATTTACAGCAAAAAAAAAAAAAGTAAGAGAAAAAAAGCTTTTTTATCTTAAAAAAGGCCAATTACTTGGTTAGTAGTAATGATAGTTATATCAGGTTTAATACCATACTCTTTTTCTTTACTTTCTCCATTTTATTTACGTGGATAAAATCAGACAACGACTTGGAGACGGTTGCATGTTCAGATGACTTCAGATTTCTCAGATGCAGCTGTCTGCATCTGAGCCTTTCATGAAAACCTCCCTCTGTATTAAATGAAGATAAAAGGACTAATGAAGAGTATAATACTTTAGGGTCACTTTAGATATTTACTTTAGGACAAGAGTAATCTTACCCTATGAGTCTCATGTTTTTTGATGTGTAACTGTCAGGAGTGCAGGTGACTTGTTAAAGCATGGATATCTGCATTCTAACTTCTGGGTTTGATAAGACAAATCCTGCCCTTGACATTCACCTTCTGGTTACAAGCAATGAGTTGCCTCAATCCATAAAGACAATTCAGTCAGATGAAAAGGAAAGACAGTGAAATAGAAAGGCAGTACTAGGGCAATTCAAAGGAAGGCAATATCCATCAAAGCAGAAATGGTCACAGAGGCATCTCTCTGAGTCACCAAAATATATCAACTATCTAACATGGAAAAGAAGCAATCAAAGCAGTCTTCACAGGAGAACATAGAGTAAGAGAAACAACTAGAAACAGTATCAGATAAAGGAAGACAGATGCTTTTACAGGAACTGCAAATAATGCAAACCTATGATCCCATTTTTGTCAGGATGCTAATTAAAAAAAAAGGAAAAATAGAGGAAAAGGAGAAAAAGAAGGGAAATAAAATGGTTAAAATAAGAAGAATCCCAAATTACCTAAAACTTGCAGGCTTCTATGGCATGAGATTTGATGAGATGCAACCCAGGACCCTGAGGAAATTGACAGATATAGTTGCCAAAGTGCTCTCCATCATATTTGAAGAGTCATGGAAGCCAAGTGATCTCCCCAGTTACTGGAGAAAAGGAAACACCACATTCTTTTACAAAGGGGGGCCCTAGTAACTAACTACCGCTCAGGTTCACCTCAGTACCTGACAAGATCTTCCAGGAATTTATGCTGAAACGTGTGGAAGACAGGGAGGTGATTAGAGACAGACAACATGGTTTCCTCAAAGGCAAATTATGCCTGACTAAGATAGTGGCCTTCTCTGAAGGAATGACTGTGTCAGTGGACAAAGGAAGAGCTATCAATTTCATCTCCCTGGAGTTCTGTAAAGCCTTTGATATGGTCCCACATTACATTCTTACCTCTAAATAGAAGAGGTACAGGTTTGAGGTATGGACTGCTAGAATGAATGAGGTTTTTGCTGGATGGTCATGTCTAAAGAGTTGCAGTTGATGACTCTAGAACAAAATTTAAACCAGTGATGAGTTGTGTCTCTCAGGAGTATAAGGATAGACTGAAAGAGAATAGATTGGACATAATTTTTTTTTTTTTTTACGATGAGGGTGGAAATAAAGTAGAAGTGGTTGCCCGGAGAAGTTATGGATGCCCCATCCCTGGAAGTGTTCTAGGCCCTGTTGGATGAGGCTTCAAGAAATTTGGTCCAGTGGAAGATGTTCCTGCCCATGACAAAGAGTTGGACTAGATGATTTTTGAAAGGTCTATTCCAACCCCAAAAATACAATAATTCTATGAAAACTACTGAAGTTGAAAGTTTCAGTTAGAAAGACAAGTACTCCTTAGTTCCTACTAATGTAGTTCCTTTTCTATAAATTCTCTAAGTTACTGGAAATAAAGTTCATGTTTTCTTTTCTTCATATTCAAAAGTATAATTCTCAGAAATGTTTAGATCTAAAGCAGACATTTTCTTTTTTTCAGTCTCCTCTTATTATGACATTGGTTTCAGAATCACTTAATATTTGTTTCTTCTTTGAGGTCTCAATTAATTGTATTTAGTTTCATAAGTATTTAGATTCTCTACAAGATTCAGACATTATCAACTGTTGCAGCAATGTGATTAAGAATAGGTACAGGGATCAAAATAGGAATAAAAATAAGGGGAAAGATTAAATTATAGATGTATCATATTCCACTGTTTAATTGTTTTTACTATAACATCACGGAAGTGAGCTCAGTTTTCTAGTTTGCTCTGAGAATTTAAGGTCACTTCTAACAACATAAATAATTGTAAATGCACAAAGATAGGGTTTGGTGGTTTTTTTGCTTTTGCAATATTACAGAAGTGCAAATCAGCTGAAATATGGAGGAATATGTTTAGTTTGTTATTTTCAAAGAAATAAGAACCACAAAATATATGGATTATAAGGAGGGCCTGGAGGCCAGAAGTGGAATCAAGCAAGACAGGAAAAACACAATTCTAACATGAAAAAAATACAAATAAAGAGGCCTTCAGCTTTACACTGGAGGGTGTCAAACATAGACTTTGATTTGAATGAAGGGTATACATCAGAGAAACAGAACTTCAGATATAGTTCTGCTTTCCCTGGGTAAAAACCAGGTCCTGCAACAGAAGGAAAAATGAAATGCCGTCTCCATTGGAATGAATTGTGGGGAAAAGAAAAGTAACATGAAGAACTTGAACTTTCATTGACTTCGAAAACAGTTAGAAAAACCACTAGTCCCCATGTGTTTTCCACAGCAGACCTTCAGCAACAGAACTCACTGCAGAACTAAGACAGTTGGTTGTCCCAGGCCAGAGCAGCAGCAACGAAGACAGCTGAGCTAATCAGGCACACCTTAACATTTGAGCAAGAACAAAGAATTTGCTCCAAGTCAAATCCTGAATCTAGTTTAACGACTCACAGATATATCAGTTACATCCAGATGACAGAATTTGACCATGATCTAAACTTCATTGACATTGGAATTTTCTAATTGAACACAGTGACAGTTTCTCAGTTTGACTTTAGTGATACTCAAGAATATACACCTCTGTTGAAATGTTTGTCTCTTGTTGCTTCCTGTTGAGACCATACTGGATGACTCACTGGATTGACTAATGAACAAAACATATTTTTAAGTACTTCTGCCTGAACTATGCAAAATTGTTTATATTTATTGCCTTCATTAAAAAAGATAAATATTTCCCTTAGCTAAAAATGAAACAAATTATTTTCTGTAATTCTTAGAGAGAAACTAAACTAAAGTCTATGAAAGCCTAGATTTAAAAAGACTGTGGATTTGCTTTGGCTTCTGGAATACCTTTATTTAGGAATATTGTTGTTTTTTTTCTCTGTGACTAAGAAGTCTCTTCTGATTCATATTTGACATTTTCGTAGATAACACTCTGGCTCCCAACTTCTAGTGTATTCTGGCTGACATTATTTTTTTTCGTCTTGGAACTACTTTTTAAAAAATGTAGTTATTCAGCTATTATCTAAAGCAGAGAAAACAAAAGAATCTGTAATCTGTAGCTGAAGAGAGGTGATGTGACATTTGTGTTCCAGCATTAATTTGCTTAATTCTTTGTATATAGACAGAGACTACCAACAATCATCAACGAACAGAAAAAATAACTCTTCTTTACTTGTGAAATTTATCCATATAATGTTAGATCAGAATAGAGTCTGACACAGGACATAGAGCTCACTCTTAATGTGTTGTGGGTGATACTAGACATTAAAGGATGTTTATTAGGATATCACTGGGTTTGATGTGTGCTTCAGTGGCTACACTATTGGATAAGAGGCAACCACTGCCAGAATCTAATTTGTGAATCTAATACATTTTCCTCAACTTTTTGAATGTTTTTTTCCCCTTTTTTTCCTTGCAGACATTTTTTGTAATTATTCCAGTATCTTTTTGTAGCAAATTTCTTAGTAAAAGAGCATGCAAAAAAAAAAAAAAAAAAAAAAATTAGAACAGGAAAAGTAGAGACTTCTCTTTCCTGGTTTTTATGGCTTTTAGTGGGTCAGCTTACTTTTTTGATTTCTCATAATTTAAGAAACCAACAATATAAAAGAGTACTGTCTCCTAATCTGTGTCAACTGATATCCATTCACTCTCCCAGGTATTTTATTTTTCCTTTCTTATTAAAAACAATCTTAGCAGTTTCTTAACTGTCTCATTTCACATCATCAGCTTTGGAAGCAACCCCTTCCTCAACTTCTTTTCTTCTCTGCTTCCAGTGTGCTTCTTTATGATATCTCTGTGAACTTCAAGACTTCAGTTTCTAAGATTCAAGGTATCTGATGTGTATTTTATGTATCTCTCTCTTAGTTTTACTCCCAACCGAGAGATGAAACAAAACTAGCACAGGAGAAATGGCACAATGTTCTATATTTATACAGTTATTAAAAGAAAAAAAAATCAAGTCTATACAAAGATCTTTTTGCTTTTGTCTTATGATATTCAATACTATTTCAAATAATTTTATCCCTTATTATTCATGTGGAGTATGTCTGAAAAACCATGAAGAATATACTATGATAAATGCTAATTAGTGCAAAAAATTATAGTTAGAACAAGGCATTTTTTTATAAGAAAAAAAATCTCCCTTTTCTTTTAGTCATGAAAAAAGCCCTTTAGTGTACTGGCAAAATCACTTCCCCTTCAACACACTTTAGGCTATGGTACACTGTATGGAAACTGTCAGCTTAAGGTCAGTGCAAGAATTTTTCCTCTTGAAAATCAGCATAGCTGGCTTGATGTCTTTTTTTTTTTTCTTTTTTTTTTCCTCTTTCATTCTAGTATACTTTCATTTTTCATTGATATTATATTCAAATTTTCACTTTTCCTAGTGCTTATATTTTGTAAAGATTCAGTTCCCATCTATCATCCTTATTAAAACAGAAGTATTTTTCTGAAAGCATTTCTACTGTTAAACATATTTATATTGTTTGGAGGATGAAACAAACAAATAAAAAATCCAGAAACTCTCTTAGCTGACACAAGGGACTTCATATGTCACAGAGTCTCACCAGAAAACAAAAATATGGAGTCACAGTTTTCTGCCTATAGTTTAATTTTCCCATTCTACTTGTCTCTCCTCTACCTCCCCCCAGTTCCTTCCTCTAGAAATATGAGTGTATATGTTCCTTACTTTGGGTCATGTTTATATCTTTATCCTAAAAATATTTTTAACTAACATAAAATTATTCTAATTTGGTACATGGACATTGATATTGGTTAAATACATATATTATGACTGATTTCTTGATACTGAATTCAAATGATCATTCAGGAAGTAATTTATTGAGAAAATCCTTGGGAAGAAACTAAACCTTTTAGTTTTTTAATCACTTACCAATACATTGATGTAGAAAAATGGAGAAAATATACTAGCAACATGTCATGAGAACAGCTTACCAATCAATAGCAACAGATATACACATGATATCTTATAAAAAACAATTTGAAGACAATTGGGATATGAAGAATGTATAGAAGTTGAATCCTCCTTTCTTGTTTTTTATTTCTTGAGGAAAGGGCAAAGTTTGATTCATAGCACAATAAGAAAAACAGGAGGAAACTCTTCATGCTGCAGATGATAACACTGAAAAACTGCTCATAATACATACAAAGAAAAATCTCAGTCTTGAGGGTAAAACCTGATCAAACACTGTTTCTTTAATGCAGTTGAATATCACCTCGTATTCTCGATAAGTATTTTTTCATGGGTAGACTAGCTGTTACAGAATCATGAATAGACACATTAATGTGCTTACATCTTATTTGTGTTAAATCATTAGTTAATTTAAATGCACACATCTCTTTAAAATTTATATACCTATGATGATTTATAATCTGAAGATCTGACCTGATTTTCATAATTCAGTCTTCAAAAGCAAAATGGTAGTTGTGCTCATTTTAGGGGAAAATATTATTCCTGGCACTGTTTAACACCTTTATCGGTGGCATGGACAATGGGAAGGAGCGCCCCCTCAGCAAGTTTGCTGATGACTCCAAGCTGTGTAGTGCTCTCTGAAGGGACATGCTGGAGGGAAAGGAAGCAATCTAGAGAGACCTTGACAAGCTTGAAAGGTGGGCCTGTGCGAACCTCACGAGTTTCAACAAGGCCAAGTGCAAGGTCCTACATATGGGTCAGGGCAATTCCAAGCACCGACAAAGGCTGGGTGGAGAATGGATTGAGAAGAGTGTTGGGGAGAAGGACTTGGGGTGTTGGTGGACAAGAAATTCAACATGACCCAGCACTGCGTTCTTGTAGCCCAGAAAGCCAAAATATCCTAGGGTGCAGAAGCATGTCCAGCAGGTCAAAGGAGGTGAGTCTCCCAAGCTGAGCTCTGCTCTGGTGAGACCCCACCAGGAGTGCAGCAGTCAGCTTTGGGGTCCCCAACATAAGAAGGGCATGAACCTGTTAGAGTGAGTCCAGAGGAGGGCCATGAAGATGATCAGAGGGCTGGAGTACCTCTGCTATGGAGAGGCTGAAAGAGTTGAGATTGTTCAGCCTGGAAGAGGAAGGGCTCTGGGGAGACCTTCCAGCAGCTTTCCAGTACCTAAAAGGGGCGGACAAAAGAGTTGGAGAGGGACTACATATGCATAAATAAATTCAGCTACATGAAGTAAAGGTAATGAATATCACAATGAAAGAAAGAATTTCATCATTTTCCCCAATGAGTAGGGGTGGGCTTTCTAGCGAGAGCAGCCTGCGACGCTAGAGTCAGAAAGGAACATATACTTCCTACCCGCTGCAAAGCATTTTGTCTCCAACATCCTACGTTGAATATGTAAAGTCAAGGAGTCAGAAAGAAACTAAAACACTGCCACTGATGATGCTGTAACAGGAAAATGGAAGGCATGGCAATATTTACGGTTGAAAGCTAAGCATTATGCTTAAGTCACACCTGCAGAAAAACGGCTGCAATGTTCAGTGAAAATTGTGCTTAGAAAGAAGTAGGTCGATATATTGTATTCTCGAAAGAATGATAAAGTGCTTTCCATTCCATTATGAATGAAAAGAAATAAAGCATCCCAAACAGCACCATTGTTATTTCTAGTTGGATTCCCTAAGGATTGGTACCAACCAATGATAGTCAAAATTCCCTTCAGTTCTCAGGAAGTAAATTTGAAAAAAACTGCTCTTGATAAAATTTGCGGATGGCACAAATATTGGCAACACAGTAAATTGATGAGCAAGAACTAGCAATCACACAGAGTTATTGAAAGCACTTAATAACTCTCACTGATTCGAAGAAATGGCTTTAGCGCAGCTAAATGCATAAGTTATCTTTTAAAGGAATGAGCAACAGCTTCTGGAAAAAAATAATTCTGAGAGCTATCCAGAGCACAAAAGCCAGTCTGAGCTCCCACGGTAAAGTTGTGACAAAAAAGGTTTATTTTGATCTTTTGCTGTGTATGTAGGAAGGATAAGGAAATACTGTTGAAACAGATATCAGGATATGGAAGTCATTATTGTAAGCATTTTTTAAAAGAGATATTGAAAAAGCTTACAGGAATAAAAAAGAAAAACAAACCCAAAATTTAACATGAATTATTCCAAAGAGAAAAAAAAGTCTTTCAGTCAAAAACTTAATAAGCCTAATCCATTTAATTTACATACATCAGCAGAAAATATAGATGATAGAAATTTTAAGGATAACTGATTTTTTGAGTTGTGCAACAATGTTTCAGTAGCTAAGAGGGATTCTTCAGCTCCTGACATTCTCTGTTCCGGACTGAATAGTTTCAAAGGCACATTGTAGCTGAATACAAGCTACCAAACACTGGCAAGACTGAGGATATACCAACACTCACTGATCCTCTCCAGCTCGAAAGTTTAAGTTCTGAAGAGCCCTAATCCTACTGACCCCAACTCAAAATGTTTGCTGTAAACTTGATGTGAAAAGCAAAAATATAATGTGCTATATAACTGCCTCACTAGTTATTTCTATTGAATAGCTTTTGCTGCAGGTTGATAAAATGTGCTTTATAAAAGATTAATTATGGGAGAACAGTAATGACTTTGTCTCTGTCACTATTAAGTCAATTTTTTAATGAAATTTTCTTGAAAGAAAAAAGATCCACAGAACTTCTCAGCCACTCTATCTTTTATCTTGCCCTCTTGTTTCAGAATCTAGCATTTTTTTCTCCTCATTTTAGATGTTATTATTTGAAATGTGTTTCATACAGCTGGTTGTGGGTGGTTTTTTTTTTTTTTGTTTGTTTGTTTGTTTGGTGGTTTTGTTTGGGGTTTTTTTTGGTATTTTCTTCCAACTTTGGATCTGTTCCTTCTTTCCTTTTTTAATTAAAATGATTTATGAGTGTCTGTAGTTATGTGGAGTTATTCACCAAATATTTATCCTCTGAAACAGGTTCTAGAGCTTGTCTTTACATTGTAGAAGTAAATGTTACAAATTGCAGTATATTAAGCTTTTCTTTTATGGAAAGAATTAATCTAAAAAGAGTAATGTATGGCAAAAATGTGCATGGATCCAAATATGGTATTTATCCATCCTAATGTTAAGAGCCGCAGTTCTCTTACATTCTTAAAAGCTGAAAAAGGAGACAAAACTGGTTGTGAAATATCCTTATGGTATACCCGAGCCTGGAATTCCTTTTGAAATGTAGAAATATAAATTATCACTTCATCTCACAAAGGTATTAATTTATAAGTGGCAGTGTTTCCTTCTTCATCACATTTTAATTGGAAGTAGTGTCTATATGGTTTCTTCTAAGCTAAGTGTTCTCAGTAGGCGCACAAGGGATCAGTTTTCTCCTATGATTTCAGATTTGGTTTGGTTTTTTTTTTTTCAGTGCCACTAGACTCAAAGACAATTGTAGGTATGACACAGATATGGAAACACTCATCCTCTCTGAGATGCTGACATTTATATATATAGGGTTGAAGGCTGTGAAGAAACTTGATTGGGAAAACTCAGGATCTTTAAGGAACTAAACCATAAGCAGTGAGGTTTTCAAGCCACATAGGTCAACACGGACATTTAATGCAAGTTCTTTATTTGGATCTAGCCTTTTATAATTTCAGGTGTGTCAAAACTCTGCTTCTACTGGAAAGAGGCTGAAATGGGAGGTTTAGAGGCAAAATCCTGGATTACACTCTCAATAAGAAATTTTTCCCGACCTACTGTTTAAGAATTTTTCTCATAAACATTTCAAGTTATGCATATTTATCTTTGTCCTCTGCTTAACCTCTAACCTTCTTCATGTCTTCAATCACTTAAATGTTGTCTTGCTTCCTCACCCCAAATCTGGACATCAGAAGAGTTCAGTGGGGAAACACAAGAGCCATAAGTACCTAATTCACACAGGAAGGAGTTACAAGATAATGTTCTATACAAAGTTTCTCATTTTATTTATTTATGTGGTACTAAAAGATAAATTATTCTTATGAAAATCCTAGAAAGAAATGTTCTCAAATTAAATGAAGTTGTGACTGACAAATAAATACAATTCTGAATTAAAACAGATTCTTCAGTCACACCAGATGCATGTGTTGACTGGTTTTGATGGAAACTTGACATGCTAAGACACCCCAGCATGAATGCTTTCTCTGTGTCTTTAACCAGATTTTGTATGAATATAAATCTCGGTCTACCACATAATTTGGGGTGTAAAGTATATGACATATAGAAGCGTATAACATGCAGCAGAAATAAGTTTCTCCAATACTTTTTTGCATTTCCTGTTTAACTCTACATTCAAACATATAGTTTTCTTGGTTTTTTATGTGCTGAGAACAATTGTGCACACATGTCTCTAAGCTCCCTGCTGGCATACTGATAACCTGCAGAGAGATATTTATTTAATGCTACACTGAGCAGATGAAACACTCCACACAATAAAAGCTTCTCCTCCTGGATGTAAACAGGAAAAATCTTATAAGTGGTCTGTACGCTTCAGAAACACTTTTTCTACATTCGGATAAACTGCAACAATTTTCTCTTATAAATGATTTAGACTTCATAAATGGTTCAATGTACCTCTGACTATTTTCTTCAAAATAAGAAGGAAAAAAATGCTCTCATATATTTTATGCATACATTGAATATGAGGAAATAGAACAGGATATAAGAAATAAAGTTTAGGGAACTGTACATGACTCACTCTGTTCCTTTAAGATTTCACATAAAAGTAAATATCTTTTTTTAAATTTTGTTTTGTTTTGTTTTTTGTTTTATTTTAACATGAAAGATCCCAAGTTTTCTGGAGATAAAAGTCAGACGAACTTCAAGGAGCCATGCTTGACCTTGAATAAAATTCAAAAGTTTATTCAGGATTCTGATTTCAACAAAACCTAGGCAGTATTATCCTTAAAGAAATATGAACAGAATACAATACTAGAAATAGGGAGAGTTTTTTTTTAGTTTGGTTTTTTTTCTACAAAGAACTACAAAAGAAAAGCAGTACAAAATATCAGTGTAAAGGTAGCAGTTATTATACAATACAACGTTTGGCAATGAGCAGTGAAAAAAACCAGTTCCACTGAAATCAACGGTCAAATTCCCAACTAAACTTCCCTAACAATGAATACCAAAATTTCACTCTTAATAAAGGGAGAAGTTTTTAATTGGAAGTGTTTTAAAAAAAACAAAACAAAAAACAAAAAGCCAAACCAAAACCAAGATTAAGTAGGGATGAAGTTCCTTGAACCTCTTAAGGAAGCTGAATTCAGGGTCTCTCCAATTCCTTTACCTAACAAATTAAAATGCACCCAAATTATGAATTAGGTCCAATCTTTGTATGATATTGAATATCGTTTTAAGGGACATTAAGGAGGCACAGCTTCCATTAAAGTGAGTAAAAAAATTGAGTCCTGGCACCTTTTTTCTTTTTGTCAGAATAAAACATGGTGCTTTGGTGTCTTTCCAGAGATTCTATCTATTCCATTGTATTACATTATTTCAATGTATTTTGTAATCTATTTATCATATACTATGTATTTTATTGATCATTTTTCTGTGTATTTCATAACCCTGTCTCTTACAGAAAGAACATATCAGACTATTTTTCTTGCTATGATAAAAGACTGAGAGTTTATCAAACTGGTTATTTTACAATTCATATAATATTTTTTCTCCTTTCAGTGTTTAGCAGTTTTGTTCCTTACAATATCCTTGTGGTATCAGTATTTTTTTCAACACACAGTGGAAAATATGTATACAGAAATGAAGAAAATTTATATCGGCTTTTATGATAAAGGAACTGTCCCTGATTTTAAAAGGAATTGTTTACATGCAAATAAGTTTGCAATGACAAAAATATCTGAAATACTTTCAAGGGTCCTATCCACATCTCTCAGAAATGGCCTTTGCAGATTACTTACTACTGTAGTTTTAGACTCAACTGTCAACCGGTGGCGTTTCACAGAATCACAGAATGGTTGTTGTCAGAAGGGACGTCTGGAAGTCATCTGGTCCAACCTCCTGCTCAAGCAGAGCCACCCAGAATCCATTGTCCAGGACCACGTCCAAGCAGCTTTTGAACACCTCAGAGGATGGAGACTCCACAACCTCTCTGGGCAATCTGTACCTCTGATCAGTCACCCTCACAGTAAAAAAGTGTTTCCTGATGGAGCCTTCTGTGTTCCACTTTGTGCCCATTGCCTCTGTCACTCGGCATCGCTGAAAAGAGCCTGACTCCAAACTTCATGCACTCTCTCTTCAGGTATTTATGTGGTTTTATAAGAACTCCCCTAAGCATTGTCTTCTCCAAACTGAAAAGTCACAGCTCTCAGTCTTTCCTCATAGAGGAGGTGCTTCAGTCCCTGCTGGCAATACTCCACCTAATGCAGCCCTGGATACCATTAGTCTTCTTTGCCACATGGATATATTGCTGACTCATGGTGGTACATGGCACATTCCTTGCTTATTTGATGGAGAACTTAATTATTATGAAAATTCAGAATCATTAATTTTCATTCAATTGTTTAAAAAATACAATCAGCTAGCTTTGGTATTCTTAGCTTTCTGAGTGGAGTCTTGCCTACTGAAGAAGACTGAACTGCATGTCTCTACAGCACTGCTCTCTCTATCTCATTCTTTTCTTGCCTCTTTTCTGGTTCTTTNTCTCTACCTCACATTTACTGTTGAATAAAATCCGTGGTATTGACATCTGCATATAGTCTCATTTGCACCTAAATTCAG